>JAVKPL010006196.1:0-262416 GCA_032173675.1 Gastrolobium villosum
GAACCATAGGAAGAAAGACTGCAGCAGAAACTCTAGAGTTGATTGACCACATGGCACGAAATGAAAATGCCTCAACAGAAGTCCAGTCCACTCAATCAACTCAAGTAAAAAAGGGAATTCTACAACTTGGAAATCAAGATGCTACCTTAGCTGAACAGAAGGTGATTTCACAACAATTAGCAAATATGAATGCTAAGTTGGACAAAATGCGATTATCCACAACTCAAGTTAATTCAATTACTTGTGAGTATTGTACGGAGGACCATGAATCCAATGAGTGTCCCACACTTATGGGAGCTGATGCATTCCAAGTTAATGGAGTGTGGTATGATCCAAGGCCACCACAAAACACCCAGGGATATCAAAGGAATCAGAATAATGGTCAAGGAAACAATTTCCAAAGAAGAAATCAAGGGGGAGGTTTGGATTATAAATCCAATAACTTCCTACAACCTCCTCCTCTCCCACAGAAAGAGCCATCTGATTTAGAGAAAGCTATGCTACAGCTTTCTAAGACTACAAATGATCACATGGAAAGTACAAGTGCTTTCATGAAGGAAACCAGGGCCTATCACAAAAATCAAGACGCCTCCATTCGGAATCTGGAGACTCAAATAGGACAGCTGTCCAGCAGTTAGCTGAAAGAACTCCGGGGCAGTTTCCTGGAGATACAATTGCAAATCCCAAGGAGGATTGTAATTCCATTGTGACTAGAAGTGGAATTGTGATCACTCCTCAAGAAAAGCCTAAAATGGTTCAGCCAAAAAAGGTAGATGAACCATTGAAGGAGGTAGAAAAAGAAGAAGAACCATCTATCAAAGAGCATGAAGAACCTGCAAAGCAAGACAAGAAGAAGGAAAAGGAGAAAGCTGTTGAGACTCCAAAACCAACAAATGATTTTTCTCGCTTTCAGGAAGTACCTTATCCCATGAAGCTTAAGCAGCAAGTGCAGAAACAACATTATGCCAGGTTTTTAGATATTTTTAAAAAACTGCATATTAATATTCCATTTGCTGAAGCTCTTGCTAACATGCCAAATTACGCTAAGTTTATGAAAGATTTATTGTCTAGAAAACATAAGTTGCAGGAATGTGAAACAGTTGCACTTACTGAAGAATGTAGTGCCATCATAACAAAGAAGTTTCCACCAAAGCTTCAAGATCCAGGAAGCTTTAACATTCCAATTGCTATAGGCAACGTTGATGTTGGTCGAGCATTATGTGATCTTGGGGCAAGCATAAACTTGATGCCGCTTTCATTATGCAAAGCTTTGGGAATTTCTGAACTAAAGCCAACAAAGGTTTCCTTACAACTGGCAGACCGTTCGTTGAGAAGACCTAACGGAGTCATTGAGGATGTACTTGTCAAAGTTGACAGATTCATCTTCCCTGCAGACTTCATTGTGTTGGATATGGAAGAAGAGAGTGAAATACCTCTTTTACTTGGAAGGCCATTTTTAGCTACAGCTAGAGCTATGATTGATGTTGAGCAAGGGAAGCTCGAGCTACGTATGAATGATGAGACAGTTACAATCAACGTGTTCAAAGCCATGAAGAACTCGTCCGACCACAATGACTGTTTCAAACTTGATGTGATTGAAGAAGCAGTCAAGGAAGTAAACATTGGTGATCTAGAAAATGAAGGAGAATTCGATGATTTAGATGAAGAAGCTCCACAAGAAAGGCAAGGAACTGTCTTTGAGGTACTGGAGAAAGAAGAAGAAGAAACAATCTCTATAACACCAAAGGTTGAATTAAAAGAGTTACCTCACACTCTTAAATATGCCTTTCTAGGAGACGCAGAAGATTACCCAGTCATCATCAACAAAGACTTGTCTCCATCTGAAGAAGAGAAGCTGTTGAAAGTACTCAAAGAACACAAGACAGCTATTGGGTGGTCTATCTCTGATTTGAAGGGAATAAATCCTTCTTTCTGTACTCATAAGATTTTGATGGAAGATAATATCAAACCACTAAGGCAGCCTCAGAGAAGATTAAACCCAACAATGAAGGAAGTAGTTCGAAAAGAGGTGATGAAACTCATGGATGCTGGAATGATTTACCCCATTTCTGACACTGCTTGGGTAAGTCCAGTACAGACAGTCCCAAAAAAAGGAGGATTAACTGTCATGAAAAATGAAAAAAATGAGCTGATTCCCACAAGAACTATCACAGGTTGGAGGATGTGTGTAGATTATAGGAGGCTAAATTCAGCCACCAGGAAAGATCATTTTCCCCTTCCATTTATTGATCAAATGCTGGAAAGATTAGCGGGTCACGCTTTTTATTGTTTCTTGGATGGATATTCTGGCTACAATCAAATTCCAGTAGCACCAGAGGATCAGGAAAAGACAGCTTTCACATGCTCATTTGGAGTCTTTGCTTACAGAAGAATGTCATTTGGCCTCTGTAATGCACCTGCAACATTCCAAAGGTGTATGCTTTCTATCTTTTCTGATATGGTAGAAAAATATTTGGAGGTTTTCATGGATGATTTTTCTGTGTTTGGTTCCTGCTTTGATTCATGCTTAGTTAATTTAGCTAAGGTTTTGAAGCGATGTCAGGAAACTAATTTAGTGCTTAATTGGGAAAAGTGCCATTTTATGGTACAAGATGGCATAGTATTGGGCCATAAGATTTCCAAACAGGGCATCGAAGTTGATAAGGCTAAGTTGATGCTTATTGAAAAACTTCCTCCTCCCGTTAACATTAATGGGGTGCGAAGTTTTTTAGGTCATGCAGGATTTTATCGAAGATTCATCAAGGATTTCTCGAAAATTGCAAAACCTCTTAGCCAGCTGTTAGTAAAAGACAAAGAGTTTATGTTTGATGAAGCTTGTCTCAATGCATTCAATGTATTAAAAGAAAAGCTAACCACAGCACCAGTTCTGATAGCACCAGATTGGAACCTTCCTTTTGAACTCATGTGCGATGCGAGCGCATACGCTATGGGTGCAGTCCTTGGTCAGCGTAAGAATAAATTGTTACATGTTATTTACTATGCAAGCAAAGTCTTTAATGAAGCACAAGCAAATTATGCCACTACTGAAAAAGAAATGCTTGCAGTAGTTTATGCATTGGACAAATTTAGGTCTTACTTGATAGGCTCTAAAGTTGTTGTTTTTACTGACCATGCTGCTATTAAGTATTTAATGAGCAAGCAAGATGCAAAGCCAAGATTGTTGCGATGGATGCTTTTGTTTCAAGAGTTTGATTTAGAAATTAGGGATAAAATAGGAGTGGAAAATAAAGTTGCTGATCATTTGTCAAGAATTCAAAATAAGCAATTACAAGAAGGACCTGAAGTTGAGATCAATGAGTTCTTCCCTGATGAACAAGTGATGGCAATAATAATGCATCCATGGTTTGCAAATCTTGCAAATTACAAAGCTGCTGGTACAATTCCAGATGATCTGACTTGGCAACAAAAGAAAAAATTCCTACATGATGCAAGGAGGTACCATTGGGATAATCCATTTTTATATTTTCGATGTGCTGATGGTATTATTCGCAGGTGTGTTGCTGAATTCGAGATACCAGATATTCTGTGGCATTGCCACGCATCTGATTACGGGGGTCATTTTGGAACTAACCGAACCGTGCAAAAAATATTGCAAAGTGGCTATTATTGGCCAACAATCTTTAAAGATACGCGGAATTTTGTGGAGAAGTGTGATAAATGTCAGAGAACTGGAAATATTTCACGAAAGGATGAGATGCCTCTCAACTGTATATTAGAAGTAGAACTTTTTGATGTATGGGGAATTGACTTCATGGGACCATTTCCTAAGTCTTACTCAAATCAATACATCTTGGTGGCTGTGGATTATGTATCCAAGTGGGTAGAAGCAATTGCATCACCCACAAATGATGCAAGAGTGGTGATTTCCTTCTTAAGAAGGAATATTTTCACCCGCTTTGGGGTTCCTCGTGCAATCATTAGTGATGGAGGAACCCATTTTTGTAATAAGCAATTTGAAAGTTTGCTTACAAAATATGGTGTTACTCACAAGGTGGCAACACCATACCACCCTCAGACCAGCGGACAAGTGGAAATCTCCAATAGAGAGCTGAAGAGGATTTTAGAAAAGACAGTGAATAACTCAAGGAAGGATTGGATTAAGAAACTGGACGATGCACTTTGGGCATACCGGACTGCGTTCAAAACACCAATAGGTATGTCACCATTCCAATTGGTTTATGGTAAATCCTGTCATCTCCCTGTAGAATTAGAGCATAGGGCTTTGTGGGCTATTAAATTTTTAAATTTTGAACCCTCAAAAGTTAATGCTAAGAGATTGCTGCAATTGAACGAGTTGGATGAGTTTAGGCTAGAAGCTTATGAGAATGCCAGAATCTATAAAGAAAAGACAAAGAAATGGCATGACAAAAGGATTCAGCCAAAGGAGTTTAAGCCAGGACAGCAGGTACTATTATACAACTCTCGATTAAGGTTATTTCCGGGTAAGTTGAAGTCTCGTTGGTCTGGTCCTTTTGTTATTAAAAAGATATTCCCATATGGGACAGTTGAGATTTCCCCTCTTAACACTGAAAGACCTTTCAAGGTCAATGGGTGTCGGTTGAAAGTTTATCATGGTGGAGATATTTATAGGGACACAATTTCTGTCCCTTTATCTTCTCCTAAATCTTAAATGATTACTGTCAGGCTCGCGACATTAAACAAGCGCTCATTGGGAGGCAACCCAATAGGGCTAATTTCAAAAAAAAAAAGAAAAAAAAGAAAAAAAGAAGAAGAGAAGTTGACGCTTTCAGCGTCAAGTTAACGCTTGAAGCGTGAGAACACAGTGGCTTCCACGCTGACAGCGTGAATTTCACGCTTCAAGCGTGAAATAACAGAAGGTCTCACGCTCATAGCGTGAGATCCACGCTTCAAGCGTGGATGAGCAGGAACCGTCACGCTGATAGCGTGAAGGTGCCAAAGACCGTCACGCTCGGAGCGTGAAACTCCAGTGACCGCCACGCTGACAGCGTCAGCCGTCACGCTGTCAGCGTCAGCAAGCAGACACCTCCACGCTTATAGCGTGAAGTTCACGCTACAAGCGTGAGCAGTCAGAAAGACTCACGCTTCCAGCGTGAAGTCGAAAAGTCGTGGGTTTTAATTAAAAACCCTAATCACTCACACACACATCACTCTCATTCTCTCACTCTCAGCACTCTCTCCACACTCTCCTTTCTCGCCTATTCTATTTCTCTCTACCATCTCTCCCTCTCTTCTCTTCTCTTCCACTACCACCACACATCACCACATTCTTCACTCATTCCCTCTTCTTTTCATCTCTACCATTGTGCACCACCAGAAGCACCACCATGCATACATTCAGGTTTTCTATTTTGAGTTCAAATGGCTGGAGGAAAGGTAAACTCTAATGATTTCATCTGCCTTGTTTTCATGGTTCCATTTCATAAGAATGTTTAAACATTCCATGGTGATATTTTAATTGTTCAAAATATTTGTAACACCATGTGTTTGATCTCTCAAATTAACATGGATGTTTGAGTGGTTGTTGAATGTTATATCAGTAAATAAGCAATAAATTGGCTTTTACACCTGGGTAAAAATATGTTTGTTTGATGAAAAATCAAATGCAACAATTGAAAATTTAGTTACCATGTATCAATTCTTTTTCTTTGTGTTTATATTTAAATGTCCATAAGATGTGATATCTTAGATTCAAATGATATGTGTTGGTATGAATGTGTTTGCACAAATATTTGGTCAATGCATATGATAATTTGGCACAAATATACATTTTTGTGGATTAAGAGTTTATGTGCCAATGATTTCTTTCAAGCTTTGAATCATGCTTATCATGCACAAAATAAGGGCATATTGTGTGAAATAAATCGAATTCATCTGGATATGGGTTTGTTTAATTACAATTGATGCACATGCTTGAATTCTATTGTGTTGGAACTTTTCTGAGTGCAGGACAAGCAAGTTAAAAGGACCACAAAAGGAGCTGGCTCAGGGAAGAAAACGGGCGACAGTAGTGCTGCTGGCACAAAGAGGCCTCGGACCTCTTCTTCATCCATTTTTGATAGTACTAGGTTCTTGTCCCCTGAGGCTCAAGACCGGTACTATCAATGGTTTGTTCCTAAAAAGATCATTTCTGAGAGGCAGATTAGTGTTTTTATGGATAGTGATTGTCCGGTAAGGATAACGGCTGAGAGAAGAAGGTGGAACAAATTGGTACGATTTGTTGGTCCAAGTTCAAGTACAATTCTCAAAGAATTTTGTGCAAATGCTGACTTAGAGATGGTGAATTCAACAAGGAAGAGTTGGGTACGGGGACATGAGATTTCTTTCTCTCCCGAAGTAATAGAGACATTTCTGGGCACCAGTTATGACAGGAGCAAAGCTTGCTATTTTGCTCAAACATACAACAGAATGCAACCTTCTGAAGAAACAGGACTCTATTGGGAGGATATGCCAGATATAGCTGAGAGAATCAAAAGTGCAATCACTCATCCCTATGCCACATGGAAAACAAAAAGTGGAAATCCAGGGGTACCTGAGAAATTGGAAAGGATAGATCTAAATCCTGAAGCAATGTTCTGGCATACATTTATAAACTCCACAATCATAGCATCTACAAATATGAGTGATGTGAATGTTGAGAGAGCAGCACTACTGTATACCCTCATGAGTGAGGAGAATTTGGATATTGCCGCTCTACTATCTGAAAGGATTGTCTACATCATCACCCAGAAAAAGGCTGAGATCCATCTAGCCCACAGCTCCTTGATAGAGCAACTTTGCTTGGAAGCTGGGGTGGAAATTGATGATGATGAGCCCAGTGATGTAAAAATAAAAAAAGAGCTTACACAAGCAAATTTCCATGCAATGAGGGCAGAGTCCAACCGTCATTCTATCTGGAAGGCGTCTTGTGCCTTGGGTGAACCGCAACCAATACCGCCACCAGCTCCAGCATCTGCATCAGCACCTTCTGCAGAAATGGTCCTTCTTCAGAGATTGGATCGTCAGATGCAAGACATGACGATCGAGCAGAGGCTCATCCGGGGCATGATAGAGAGACTATGCAGTGATCGTGGGATTGACACTACTAGTTTCAGATCACAGCCTCCACACTCTTCACCCCCAGCCGATGATGATACCATGGAGGATTACTGATGATCCTCTATCTTTTCAGAATAACAAAAACAATTTCTATCTGTGGTTTTAATCCTTTTGAAGTTAATTTGCTTATTTTATTTTAAGTTTTCTTTGTTGTTGGAAGACAGTATGATGGAGGAATTTTCCCTTTGATGCAATATCTGTGGATAAAAATCTGTTTTGTTGATTAACAAAAGTGTGCATGTTCCATTTGACAGAATGCGAACTTTGTGCTTAAAATAGTTGTTGCTGAGGACAACAATGTTCTAAATCTGGGAATTGGGTCGCATGCTGTATATGCGAGACATGCTAAATGTGGAACACAAAAGGGAGACTTTTAACACTTTTACTGTTTTATTTTAGTTTTAGTTTTCCTTATTATTTCATTTCATTTCTGCATCTGAAAAAAAAAACAAAAAAAACAAAAACAAAAACAACTTGAATTCCAAAGCAAGCAATCTCAAGTTTGACATGTTGCTTCAAGTCTTAAATTGGAATGAGTCATCAAAAACATGATATCTGTGAATATTCATTTGTGCATATAATTTGAGAATGATGTCTGCTTGTCTGTATAGCTACTTTATGGTGAATCTTTCTAAGATAATGCCTGATGTGAATTCTGGAAGTTAGATCCTGGTTTGAGAAACAGCATAGAGGATTGAGCTGAAAATAGAAATTAGAGAACCTCATTGTAGTGGTTTCTTGAATTTGAATTGTTTCTCTAGCTTGCATGCATGGCTGATATGATAAAGGCAATTCCTTCTTGTTAATTACTTGGCCAAATAGCTGTCCTAAGAAATTTCCATTGCTAGCCCATTTGAGCCTTAGCCTGTTGTTTCTTATTGAATTCAACCATAAGACACTTGACTTCTATTCCTATTTGACATACCTTGAATGAGATTGAAGCACTGATTGTAGAAAATTCAAGAAAAAAAAAATTCGCAGAAGTTAAAGTGATGGCAAAAACAAAAGCTGAGACCAAAGAGAAAAAGAACAGAATGAAAAATTGCATAGCAACGGAAAAAGCATGAAAAGGTCAGGAAGAAAAAAAAAATTATAAGGGAAGGACTAAGTGAAATTATGTCTGAGCACGAAACAACTAGTAGTGTTTCAATCTCATTAGCCACTTCCCCAAAAATTCCTACCCTCAAACCAGGCCAAGATATAACCTATTAAAGACCTTTTGATCAGTAGATGCATGGCAAATGGATTCCTTATTTTTAGGAATTTGAGAATATGTTCAATCTCGTAGATTACTGCTACATTGGTGGAATGAGTGCAGAACCCTCAAACACTGAGTGACGAAAATATGCATGTTTAGCGAGAAACATTCAAGCTGGGATTCAAATTCTTGATGAAACTGAAAAGTATTATTATGAACCTTTGCCATGAAGTTATACATGCATAGCAGTTTAAGATTCTTAAAATATATATGTTCAGATGTCTCTTTGCAGAATTCATCTTGCTTTTCTTCTGATTCATTACATTGCTGGGGACAGCAACGTTCAAATCTGGGAATTTTTTGATGTGCCGCCAGCACATAAGTAAATTCAAGCCAAAAGAGAAGAATAATGAACTATTCCTCATCTAAAATGCAATAGTTCTTATTGTAATCCTTAAATTCCACATTCAAGAGTGTTTAACTGATTTTATGCTCATTTTCAGGAAAAACAAACAAATCTGGAAGGAAAATGAGGATTGGCCAAAGGTAAGATCCACGCTCACAGCGTGAGATTGACGCTGAAAGCGTGGGAAGACAGAGGCATCCACGCTCACAGCGTGAGATTGACGCTGCAAGCGTGGGAAGACAGAGGCATCCACATCATAGCGTTAGATTGACGCTACAAGCGTGGGAAGACAGAGGCATCCACGCTCACAGCGTGAGATTGACGCTGAAAGCGTGGGAAGACAGCGGCATCCACGCTCACAGCGTGGATTTGACGCTCATAGCGTCAGTTATGAAAGCTACAGCTGTGCTGTCAAAGGGCAAAATTGGAATAAGAGGAAAAATTGGTCTTATAAATAGAGAGGTGCAATTCTGAATGAGGGACACTGGTTCTTAACCTAGAGGAGGCCGTCATTGTGAAGAAGAAGAGGCTGTTCTTCATTCTTTCTTCGATCATTCTTGTAATTTACTTTCTTGTTGGATTTTATTTGAGATCAGCCATGAATATGGTTGGCTAGATCTTAGTATTGTGGTAAGGGTCACAACCCTGAATGTGAACCCCTTGTAGTTTGGATCTGATCTATATATGTTTATCTTTCTGCATCTATTTTCCTTCGCTCTTCATCTCATTGTTCTTTTAGATCTGATCATTCTAATAGATCAATAGGGTTAGGATTCACAATAGGAATATTGGGATCCTAATTTCCGAACAGGAGGAAAATAGTTGTTCATATAAGCACTAGGGATAGGCTACATGAATTGCAAACGTGAAAGATTCACCGAATTGCATGATTAACCTGAAAAGGAATCTCTAAGGAATTAGGGTTCTAATAAGGTTAATAAGGTTAAGATCTCTAAGGAATTAGGGTTTAACCGATTAAATAAAAGATGGTGAATCGTTTGATCAAAGGGTAATTCATATGTAAATTTACACTAACTCCGTTGGATCTTTTGAAGAATTCAATGAAAAGTTCTTGTTGAAATTTGCAATAAGCAAAAACATCTGAAGCCCGAGTTCGCACTCGAAAAGATCTGTCAGCAACCCAGAGAAACACTCCAGAGGTATCCGAACCGATTTAAAGATGTGGCCTTGCAGGTACCGGGTTTGTAGGAAAGTGTCCACGTCCACCTCATTGTAGACGGGTCTAGACTGGAAAAATCAGTCTATAACGATCCCATAATGACGTTAGAGAAGTTCAAAAACTGTTCAAAGAAGTATTTGGAACTCGAACAAATAGAGATAGCAAATGCGCAGGGTGAAGAGAACAAGAGGATAAGTCCAAGAAGGAGAAGCCCAACCCCGAGAGAAAAAGAATGAACTGGAAATAAAACGAAGGATTCCTGCAGGAGAATCCCAGATGATAGATACCGGGTTGGAAGATAAGAAAAATACACACTGTTAAATGTGCCATGTGAAAGTAAAATGGCCTTGAAGTCCGATGCATGTAAGGTGGAAAAACAAAACTTTTCACGTGGAAACATACATGCACATAGAGATCCATGCTTTAGGACAACATGATGTTACCTTGTTTTGGCCTGATCAGTCAGGGAGATCAATTGTCAGGTCTGAAGGGTTCAAACCCTCTAATGTTGATCCACACCACCGTTCGTCAATGATGCAAGAACACCTTCTTGCAAGCCACCAGATGATCACCACAATGAGGCTTGCTATGCGCTCAATTGGTGAAGGTGGAGGCTAGGTATTGTGTTTGGAAAGGTGATGTGAATTACACTCTAGAATTGGCGCATAAGATGAAGGAGAGTAGGCTAGGTTTTTGTGAAAAACCCTAAGGAGGAGAACCACCCAAGTTAGCGCACAAGAGGGATGAGAGAATGATATATTGCAATCAGATTTTTCATTCAAACTTGTTTGAAAAGTGGCGCACAAACAAGGAGAAATAAGTGGAGTTGTTGCAAATCAAATCTAGCCAACAAACTCCAATCTTATCCTCATGAGACTAAGTTCAAACCTAGTCAAAATTCTGATTTAAAAACCATCATATGGTTAGCCAATATTGCGCCCTATTCAGCCCAAAAAGAGGTCCAAATATGTTGAGTAGTTGCATTCAAAATTTGAACCAACTCACTCACTTATTCTCTCAACTACTAAATCTGATTGGAGCTTGTTTGATTGACTAGATGACACTCATATCCACTCAAAACTTGCGCCCCAAATCAGCCCTTGGTGATCTCCAAAGATCTCCTCTTGATACAAGGGATTTGTTCCAACAAGATCTCATCTTATCCTTTTGTTATGAAACAACTTTTCATAGACAATTCAAATTCGAATTCAAACACTTGAATTCAAATGTTCAAACATTCAAATTCAAAATTCAAATTTCAAATTCAAAATTTAAATTTCAAAATCCAATTTCAAAATTCAAAATTCAAATTTCAAATTCAAAATTCGAATTTCAAAATTCAAATTTCAAAATTCAAAATTCAAATTCAAATTTCAAAATTCAAATGTTTGATAATTAATTTAACTAATTAAATTAATTAGTAATGTCTTGGACTATCCAAGCCCATTACAATGCTCCATGCGCCCTCCACCCTTTAGGTGGGCTTCCAAACAGCTTCTTGGGCTAACAACCATTATCAGGCCCATTACCTTTAAAGCTAGTTCATCATGACTACAAGGTGTTAGTGTGTGACCCATTAGGTCCAACTTAGCCTCTGACATAACTGGGCTTGGGCCCAACAAGCCCACAACCTGAAGCGTGCTTGACTTGGTGAAATTCTGGGATGGGTGACCTCATGGGAAGTTTTCCTAGGAAGTGTGCGAGTGAGGAAAAAGCACACTGAAAAGTCTCGTGTTAGTATATGGGAATAGTCATTGATTCTTGAAGCGGCCGGGCGTTACATGCTCGGACTATACAGACCTAAAATAGGTATGTCCAAAGGACTCTTATCCTATGCCCAACATAGACCAGCTAGTTGACATTTCGGCCAGATTCCAATTACTATCTTTCATGGATACTTATTCCGGCTATAACCAGATCCCAATATACCCGAAAGATCAAGAAAAAACAACTTTTATTACTGAAAGGGCAAATTACTGCTACAATGTTATGCCCTTTGGGCTTAAAAACTCTGGGGCTACATTCCAGAGGATGATAAATAAAGTGTTTGAGGATCAACTCGGCAAAAATATTGAAGTATACATAGACGACATGATTGTTAAGTCGTTTGATATGACAAATCATGTATGAGATCTAGAACAAATATTTCAGAAGCTCAGGGACTACCGCATTCTTCTGAACCCGGCAAAGTGTGCATTTGGAGTCCCGACAGGAAAATTCATGGGTTTTATGTTATCCCATAGAAGAATTGAAGCAAATCCTGACAAACGCAAAGCGATACTTGATATGAAAGCTCCTAAGAGCAAAAAGGAGGTTCAACAAATGACGGGTAGACTGGCTGCTTTAACTAGGTTTCTACCCAAGTCGGCAGAAAATGTCCTCCCATTTTTCAAGTTGTTGAAAAAGAAGTTGTACAAGGATGGAACCCGGAATGTGAATCTGTGTTCAACAAAATAAAGAAATGTTTGGCAGCCCCGCTAGTACTGTCCATGCCAGAACCAGGAGATACCCTAATTTTATACTTAGCTATTGGAGAAGAGGCAATAAGTGTTGTGTTAGTCAAAGAAACAAGTAAAGGCCAGGAGCCGATTCACTTTGTTAGCAGGGCCTTGCAAGGACCTGAATTAAGGTACCAGAAGCTGCAGAAAGTGGCTTTCGCCTTGCTTATTACAGCAAGGAGACTAAGGCTATATTTCCAAGGACATTAGATAATAGCCAGAACTAATCAACCCATTCGACAGGTTTTGTACAAGCCAGACTTAGCTGGTAGAATGACTAACTGGGCAATAGAACTCTCTGAGTACGACATAATGATATGAGTTGGCAAGTATACCAATCGAACAAGTAATACAATGATAAGAACAGTATCATTTCCACAGGGATTGTGATCGAATATCAAATAATTGTTCCTTTTAAGATGGGAGAAATTCGAATATTTGTGGAAAATATTGTGGATTTCAATAAAAATAAAAACTAAAGGTAAAGACGTATTTTTGGATTTCTATTATGAAACTATAACAGAGATGGATTTTATAAAATAAAAGAAAGCATTGTATGATCCCCGCCTTTTATCTGGATTGGTTTAAAATACTTATCTACATAAATATTCAGACAATTTATCATATAAGAATATTAAATAGCTAACCCTCAATTCCTTGCAATTTAACCCCAATTGGAACCTCAATTCCTTGCAATGTTCCTCATGAAACTAAGCAATAAGCACGATAAATTAAACATCTGCAATAATATATACGTCTATTCCTAGCACGCATACAAATTGTTATCATACTCCTTTCAAGATCAAAACCCCAATATTCCTATCTAGAGATCCAACCCTCAAACTATCATCTACTATCAGATTGATCAGTTCTAACAAAGAGGAGAGAAATTACGCATAGAGTAGAGATAAAATATAAATATATAAAAGAGTAAATATAAATCAATCTGTCGTAGCAGGGGTTCAGATAGGCTTTGTGACCCTAACTACAATAAAGAGTACTAGCCAACCATGGTCATGGCTAACATACAAAAATCCAACATAAACTGGAATCCAACATAAACTGAAAATAGAAAATAGAAAATAAAAGATGATCAAGATTCTCTCAAGAACTCTCTCTCTAAAGAACGATGGTCTCCCCCAAGGGAATTACGGCTACCTTCTCTTCAAAATCCTTTTTTCTCTTCTTTTTTTGCACTAGGTTCCAAAATTGCCCTTCTACACTCTGGAAAATGGCAGAAAAACAACTGGCGCGACATTGCGCCACCACCCGCACGGACACACGCGACAATCTTTTTTCTGAAATTTTCATATTTTCCTATATAAAAATAACAAATAAGTGAGAAATAACAGTAAAATGGAAAAGTCAATATATAAAGCAAATATGTACAAAACTGCTCTTTTATGACTTAATCCTTATTATTTTTAGCTTGGATAACCACATATGCCAGAGGCATATCACATAACATATGAAACCCGGTAGGCCATCAAGTCACAAGCTTTGGCTGACTTCATAATGGAGCTCACCCTAGCAGATATGGGAACTGAAGAAGGAAAATACGTTTGGAAAGTCTATGTCGATGGATCATCCAATGTCAAAGGGAGTGGAGCCGGGATCATACTTGAAAGCCTATAAAGAGTGTCAATAGAGCATTCCTTATACTTGAACTTCCCGACTTCTAACAATCAGGTAGAATATGAAGCCTTAATAGCCGGATTGATGCAGGCCAAAGAGCATGGGGCCAAGAAGGTTAAAGTTTTTAGTGACTTCCAAATAGTAAATTCTCCTATTGAAGGGAATTATCAGGCTAAATGACCTCTGCTGATGAAGTATATCAACAAAGTCAAAGAAATCATGGCTGAATCTGAAGAAGTAAAAGTAACTCATATCCCTCGAGGGGAGGATAGCAGAGCCGACATCTTGTCCAAACTGACAAGTACCAAGAACCCAGGAAATCGTAGAACCGTGGTCCAACAGAGTATAGCAGAACTGAGTTGTGTGATAATAATCACCTCGGCCAATGATTGGAGGCAGCCAATAGTGGCATACCTCGAAAGAGGGACATTGCAAAAAGACTCAATGGAGTCTAGAAAGATGATCCGAGATGCAATGCAATATGCGATAGTGGATGATCAGTTATAAAGAAAAGGGTTGCATACCCCGATGCTGAAATGCCTAAACTCGGAGGAAGCATAATATGTCCTAGCCGAGATACATGAAGGAATCAACGGCCAACACATGGGGGCTAAAGCGTTGGCCAGAAAAGCTCTTCGAGCAGGATATTATTGGCCAATCGCGCAAGCTGACTCCAAAGAGCATGTCAAAAAATGTGACAGCTACCAGAAACATGCTAGATTAATTCTTTCACCTCTAGAAGAGTTGAAATACATCTCAGCTCCATGTTCCTTTTACAAAAAAGGAATGGACTTGCTGATACCTTTCAAAGCTGCTGAAAGACAGCTAAAGTGGCTAATTGTAGTCATTGAATATTTTACCAAATGGATAGAAGCAGAACCTATTACCACGATAACCTCAGCTCGTGTGCAAAGATTCTTTGAAAGAAACATTGTTTCCAGATTTGGAATACTGGGTGAGGTGGTGACTAATAATGGAATCCAATTTAATGATAAAAGGTTCCAAGAACTAATGAGGACTTAAAAGTCAAGCGCCGTTTTGTTAGTATATGGGTGTCCTAGAGACAATCTTTTGATTAAATAAAGGACACTAGATGTAGAACTTTGTTTGTCGCAAATGTATAAAAGCACTCTTTACCCAGTTTCATATTATGTCTCGATATTATTCTTAATATTATATAAACGAACTGGATAAACCCCTTGGAATAGAACAAGTATCTCTTGATTATCTGTGATGAGATCACGATCATGAGGATTCAAGGATATCGCATATCTATTCCTAATTATATGTTCCTAGTCTAGAGACACTGAGATTGGGGATCAGTGATCTCGGGTAAGACTAGTACGACTTATCTACTTGTATATGGATACAAGGTAAAGACCTCATGAGCTACATATATGGAGATGTTTTAGCTAAAGTCGTGGGTGGACCTATAAGAGTATAGCTCACACTGAACAGACCCAAAAAGAGACTCTATGAGGAAATCTCACAGATAGTGTCATTAGAGTAATCTCTTTATATTTGGATATTCTTTCCTTAGACCAGAAGTTATTACCTAGACTGTGTTCTAGAAGGCATGTTTTGATTGTATGCCTCGTCTGCCTAAAATATGGAGACTCATAGGTATACTGTTGGGCGTGTCCTGAAAGAGCACAGGGCTAGGGTAATAAGCTGAAGGAATTCGTCAAATCTCTGTGAGAGATTAGGTTATCTGTAAACTGGAGAAATCAGGATGACATTTACAGGGACTCGGGAATCTATGCATAGTAAAAGAGATCATGAGATGATCTGCCTTTAGAGTCAGTAAATTGAAGATTCCCTATTTCGAATAAAGCTTACCCTAAACCGCAGGGGTTGATACATTTCCTTACCCTAGGTTAATGGGAAGAAAACCGTGACGAAGGGAAATACATACGGCAACCAAATATGTACAATAGGATGATCAAGTCATTAATCTGACTAGCTCTGGGGCAACAAAGCATTGCTAGTACTCTGTATTGTCATTAGTTGGGTTGTGGGCTTGTTGGGCCCAAGCCCAGTTATGTCAGAGGCTAAGTTGGACCTAATGGGTCACACACTAACAACTTGTAGTCATGATGAACTAGCTTTAAAGGTATTAGGCCTAATAACGGTTGTTAGCCCAAGAAGCAGTTTGGAAGCCCACCTAAAGGGTGGAGGGCGCATGGAGCAATGTAATGGGCTTGGATAGTCTAAGACATTACTAATTAATTTAATTAGTTAAATTAATTATCAAACATTTAAATTTTGAATTTTGAATTTGAAATTTGAAATTTGAATTTTGAAATTGGATTTTGAAATTTAAATTTTGAATTTGAAATTTGAATTTTGAATTTGAATTTTGAATTTGAATGTTTGGACATTTGAATTCAACTGTTTGAATTCGAATTTGAATTGGCTATGAAAAGTTGTTTCATAACAAAAGGATAAGATGAGATCTTGTTGGAGTATATTCCCTGCATCAAGAAAAGATATTTGGTCTTATCCAATGATGAAGTGGTGCGCAAATTTGGATCCAAAGTGAGTGTCATTTTGTCATCTAAATGTACTACAATTCTGATTTGGTTGGTTAAGAGAATCAGTGAGTTAGTTGATTCAAATTTGAATGCAACTACTCAATGTATCTGGACTCAAAATGGGACTGATTGGGGCGCATGAAATGGTTGGTCATGTGATGAAAATTAGGTCAGAATCTTGAAAGGATAATGACCTAATCTTATAAGGATTCAAATGAGATATGGTTAGCAATTTTGAATTGAAAATAGATCCTTGATTCCCTCCAACCATGCGCACATTTGGTGAGATTTTCAAGTAAGAAAATCTTCTAATTCTATCCTACTAATTGACCTATGGTGCGCAAAAAGGGTGGTTCTCTTCCTTAGGGTTTTTCACAAAACCTAGCCTACTCTCCTTCATCTCATGCGCCATTTCTATAGTGTAGTTCACTTCACTTTTCTAAACACTATACCTAGCCTCCACCTTCACCAATTGAGCGCATAGCAAGCCTCACTGTAGTGATCATCTGGTGGCTTGTAAGAAGGTGTTCTTGCATCATTGACGAACGGTGGTGTGGATCAACATTAGAGGGTTTGAACCCTTCAGACCTGACAATTGACCTCCCTGACTGATCAGGCCAAAAACAAGGTAACATCATGTTGTCCTAAAGCATGGATCTCTATATGCATGTATATTTCCGCGTGAAAATCTTTGTTTTTCCCTCTTACATGCATCGGCCTTCAAGGCCAGCTTACTTTCAAGTGGTATCAGAGCCAGGTCGCTTTACCATCGGCGGGTGATGGTACCTTGTTTGTGAAAATAGTTTTTTCACGGTCAAAATCTTTAAAGGGTTAAAGTTTAATTCTGCATATGAATTTTGAATCACAAATCCTTTAAGGTGTTAAAGCTTTTGTTTTTATGAACATGTAAATTCGATTCTATGTTCATAAAACTATATGCATCATGGTTTTGTTTCTTTTTCTTTATGAAAGTTTTAAAAGGAAACACCCTTTTTGAAAGTGTTGATTCAGCCATGAAGGGTACTAAGAGTACCTTGAATGTTTTCTTATTTTTCTCCATGAATTGTGTCATGAACATTGCATGAATTTTTTGTGACAAAATTTATCATATACTTACCTATATGATTTGGCCATGAAGGAGTTTATGGCTACATGCATGGTTTAATTTTGTTTTCTTTGAGAAAGAATTAACAAAATTTGAATTATAAATTGTTTTAAAACTCGGCCATCAAGAGAAAATTGAGAATTTGAATCTTGATTTTATTTTGATGTTTAAATGTTAAATATCAAAATATATGTGAAAAATATTATGTGATAATATAATGTTTGTGTTTGCAAGTTTTGACTCTTTCAGGTACAAACAGGAAGGGGATGTCATGGTGCCTGGATTTAAAATTTTGAATTTTAAATTAATGTGTAATTGCGCTATTTAATTTACAAGTGTAATTTGTAATTTCGATTTTTGTAATTTTGTCCCTCCAAAGATGTCTTGGATTTTCTTTAAATATGTGTAAGTAGAGAACTGGGCTAGTGGTATATAGACGACAAGCGGCCGTTGCTTAAAGAAGCAAAATGGACAAAAGCGCGAGCACCATGACTGTCTCAATATAAACTGTTTATATGCATGTATGATTAGAACGTCTAGTATGCATGAATTGGGCAAACCGCGTTTGTATGGTTATTATGTTTGTCCAATTGCGACTAGGGTAAACCGATAGATGTTTGACATAGGTTACGACTAGCATGATAGCTTACAACATGCGTTTGATGAGACCTAATTAACCCTAAATAAAAGGAACCCTTAAAAGGAATAAATAATTAAGCGTATGATTACCTCCCACCCCCAATGCTAATCAAACCTCTTCTACATAGTGGTGCTCCACAACTCAGTTGGGACCCACTGTTTCATTGAGCTAGAGTAGTGTTTGAATTGTAAGACACTTGGGGTGCTGGTTTAATGCTTAACTAAGACATAAGTTGCAGGCACAACCGGGCTTATGTGCTTAGGGTAATGGTGCTAGTTTGGTTGCATGAGATGCACCACTAAGTGACAAGGAGTTGTCAACCTAATGTTAAAAGAGGGTATGAGATACTGGTGATAAGGGTCAACCCATTATTTAAATTAATCTTGCGGTCTCAGACGAAGATTAAAATAAATAATCGCACTCTTAATCACACTAAGGTAAAGTCTAAAAGTAGATTAACCCTAAGTCAGATAGTAAGGGTCATTGACTTAGATAAAATAGTGGGAGGGGCAAATTATTTAAAGTCTTTAATAATTTGCTTTTAACTACATAACCGTATATTAACTAAAACTATCTTTACATCTTTTTCAGCTTATAGTATGACTAATCTACTGTCACTGCGTTCAATTCTCGATACAAATAAACTAACCGGTTCAAATTTTATGGACTGGTATCGGAACCTAAGAATTGTTCTTAGGGCCGAAAAGATTGCCTACGTTCTAGATGCTGCATTACCCGTAGCTCCTAGGGAAGGGGAAGAAGGGTTTGCGGAATTTGATTTCGTAACCCACCAACAACACTTGGATGACAATGTGATGGCAGTATGTATCATTTTGGCATCTGAAAGTAAACTGGCCTTTGAAGGCCGATGCATGTAAGGTGTAAAAACAAAATTTTTACTGCGGAAACATACATGCACACATAAGTTCATGCTTTAAGACATCATGATGTTACCTTGTTTTTGGCCTGAACAGTCAGGGAGATCAGATGTCAGGCTTGAAGGGTTCAAACCCTCTAATGGTGATCCACACCACTGTTCGTCAATAATGCAACAACTCCTTCTTGAAAGCCACCAGATGAACACCACAATGAGGCTTGCTATGCGCACAAGTGGTGAAGGTGGAGGCTAGGTATTCTGTTTGGAGAGGTGTAGTGAACTACCCTATAGAATGGTGCATGAGATGAAGGAGAGTAGGCTAGGTTTTCTTGAAAACCCTAAGGAGAGGAACTTGTGTGATATATGCGCACACCTTGATGAGAGGAGGAGAGAATTAAATCATTCAAAATGAAAACCAACTTTCAAACTCTTTTGAAATTTGCGCATAAAACAGGGGAGGATAAGGTGGAGCTGTTGCAAAACCAATTTTTCCAACAACCTCCAATCTTATTCTCATGAAATCAAGTTCAAAATAATTTAAACTTAAATTCATAAACTATCATATAGTATACTTTTCATGCGCATAATTCAGCCCTAAAAGGGGTCCAAATACATTGAGTAGTTGCGTTCAAAATTTGAATCAACTCACCCACTGATTCCCTCAACCACCAAATTTGAATGGAGCTTTGTTTTAAATGATAAGATGACATTCTTATCACTCAAATATGCGCCCCAAACAGCCCAAGAATGTGCTCCAAAGATGCTTCTTGATCCAAGGAATATGTTCCAATAAGATCCTGTCTTATCCTTTTGTTATGAAACAACTTTTCAAAGCCAATTCAAATTCGAATTCAAACACTTGAATTCAAATGTTCAAACATTCAAATTCAAAATTCAAAAATCAAAAATTCAAAATTCAAAATTCAAATTCAAAATTCGAATTTCAAAATTCAAATTCCAAATTTCAAATTCAAATTTCAAAATCCAAATTTTAAATTCAAAATTCGAATTTCAAAATTCAAATTACAAATTCAAATTTCAAATTTCAAATTCCAACTTCAAAATTCGAAATTCAAATATTTGATTATTAATTTAACTAATTAAATTAATTAGTAATGGCTTGGACTATCCAAGCCCATTACTAAGCTCCATGCACCACCCACCTATTTAGGTGGGCTTCGAAACAGCTTCTTGGGCTAACAACCATTATTAGGCCCAATACCTTTAAAGCTAGTGCATCATGATTACAAGGTGTTAGTGTGTGACCCATTAGGTCCAACTTAGCTTCTGACATAACTGGGCTTGGGCCTAACAAGCCCACAACCCAATTAATGACAACACAGAGCACTAGCAATGCTTTGTTGCCCCAGAACTAGTCATATTAATGACTTGATCTTCCTATTGCACATATTTGGTTACCGTATGTATTTCCCTTCGTCTCGGTTATCTTCCCATTAACGTAAGGTAAGAAAATGTATCAACCCCTGCGGTTTAGGGTAAGCTTTATTCGAAATAGGGAATCTTCAATTTACTGACTCTAAAGGCAGATCATCTCATGATCTCTTTTACTATGCATAGATTCCCGAGTCCCTGTAAATGTCATCCCGATTTCTCCGGTTTACAGATAACCTAATCTCTCACAGAGATTTGATGAATTCCTTCAGCTTATTACCCTAGCCCTGTGCCCTTTAAGGACACGCCCAACAGTTTACCTATGAGTCTCCATGTTTCAGGCAGACGAGGCATACAATCAAAACATGCCTTCAAGAACACAGTCTAGGTAATAACTTCTGGTCTAAGGAAAGACATACCCAAACATAAAGAGATTACTCTAATGACACTATCTCTGAGATTTCCTCATAGAGTCTCTTTTTGGGTCTGTTCAGTGCGAGCTATACTCTTATAGGTCCACCCACGACTTTAGCTAAGATATCTCCATATCTGCAGCTCATGAGGTCTTTAGCTTGTATCCATATACAAGTAGATAAGTCGTACTAGTCTTACTCGAGATCACTGATCCCCAAACTCAGTGTCTCTAGACTAGGAACATATAATTAGGAATAGACATGCAATATCCTTGAATCCTCATGATCGTGATCTCATCACAGATACTCAAGAGATACCTGTTCTATTCCAAGGGGTTTATCCAGTTCATTCATATAATATTAACATTAATATCGAGACACAATATGAAACTGAATAAATAGTGCTTTCATTAATTTGTGACAAACAAAGTTCTACATTTATTGTCCTTTATTTAATCAAAAGATAGTCTCTAGGACACCCATATGCTAACAAGCTCCCACTTGGCCTAGAGCCAATCAGACCTAAGTCGTATGCCCAAAGCCTCATAATGACTATCATGTTTTCTCTGAGAAACAACCTTTGTCAGAGAATCGGCCAGGTTATCGTCTGTGGGAACATAATCCATTTTTACATCATTCCTATCAATGATTTCTATAATCAGATGATATCTGCGGAGCACGTGTTTAGATCTTTGATGAGACCTAGGTTCCTTTGACTGCGCAATGGCTCCTGTGTTGTCGCAAAGCAACTGTATGGGCTCATCCACGCTTGGAACCACCCTTAGTTCATTTATGAACTTCTTGATCCACACTGCCTCCTTAGCTGCTTCTGAAGCAGCTATGTATTCAGCCACTGTCGTTGAATCTGCTGTTGTCTCCTGCTTGGAACTCTTCCAAGACACTGCCCCACCATTTAAGGTGAATACGAATCCTGACTGTGACTTGCAGTCATCTTTGTCACTCTGAAAGCTGGCATCAGTGAACCCTTTCACTGTTAACTCATTAACCCCACCATAGACCAGAAATGCATCTTTATTTCTTCTTAAGTATTTAAGAATGGTTTTGACTGTCGTCCAGTGACCCTCTCCAGGGTCTGACTGGTATCTGCTCGTAATGATTAAAGCATATGAGACATCTGGTCTCGTACATATCATGGCATACATGATGGATCCAATAGTCGAAGCATATGGAATTCCACTCATGCGATCCTTCTCAGGCAGTGACTTAGGACACATAGCCCTTGACAGGTGTACCCCACGACTGACAGGAAGAAAACCCCTTTTCGACCCTTCCATGGTAAACCTCTTTAGCATCTTGTCAACGTACGTGGATTGAGATAAACCCAGCAGCCTCTTGGATCTATCTCTATAGATCTTTATACCAAGTATAAAGGTTGCCTCTCCCAAATCCTTCATGGTAGAGTTTTCTGAAAGCCACTCTTTCGTTATTTTTAATATGGGGATGTCATTTCCTATTAGCAATATGTCATCTACATAAAGCACTAGGAATACGACATTACTCCCACTAACCTTTTTGTAAACACAAGGTTCATCCTCGTTCTTGATAAAACCGTTACTCTTAACGACTTCATCAAAACGTATATTCCAACTCCTTGATGCTTGCTTTAGCCAATATATTGACCTTTGTAGTTTGCATACCATATGCTCCTGATCTTTGATTTCAAAGCCTTCAGGTTGTGTCATGTACACTTCCTCCTTCAAGAACCCATTCAAGAAGGCGATCTTGACATCCATTTGCCAAACTTCATAGTTGTGGTATGTTGCTATTGCAAGCATGATCCTAATAGATTTGATCATGGCAACTGGTGAGAAAGTTTCATCACAGTCAACTCCTTATCTTTGACGATACCCTTTCGCCACCAACCTAGCTTTGTAGGTCTGAACGTTGCCATCTGCATCAGTCTTTCTTTTAAAGACCCATTTATTACAGATAGGAACTATTCCTTGCGGTTTAGGAACCAAGGTCCATACCTTGTTCTGATACATCGAATCCATTTCAGATTCCATGGCTTCAAGCCATCTTGAGGAGTCAACATCTTTGACCGCCTCCTCGTAGTTACTTGATTCATCATCCTCAACAGTTTGCTGATTCTCAATCACAAACCCGTACCTCTCAGGTGGATGGATGACCCTCGTAGATCTATGGAGTTGTGTGTTTACTTCTCCATTGGAGAACGTCGCCTGCGGAGCAGACTCGGGTTCCTCAATCTGTTCTTGTGGATCTTGAACTTCTTCAAGATCAATCTTACTCCCACTGCCTCCTTGAGAGATCAAATCCTTCTCAAGGAACTCAGCATTCTTTGACACAAACACTTTGTGTTCTTCCATGGAGTAGAAGTAGTATCCCTTAGTACCTTTAGGATACCCCACAAATAGACATTTAGTACTCTTAGCACTAAGCTTGTCTAATGTCAACGCTTTGACATAAGCTGGCGATCCCCATACCCTGAGGTAACTCAGGTTGGGTCTCTTACCACTCCATATCTCATATGGTGTGGTCTGAACAGATTTAGACGGTACCCTACTTAGAAGGTATGCCGCTGTGTCTAAGGCATATCCCCAAAAGGATTTTGGAAGTTGAGTCTCACTCATCATATACCTAACCATGTCTAACAAGGTCCTGTTTCTCCTTTCGGAGACACCGTTTTGGTATGGTGTGTAAGGAACGGTAAGTTGTGAGAGAATTCCATTTTCTCTCAGATAATCCTGAAACTCGTGGCTCAAATATTCACCACCACGATCTGATCATAATGTCTTAATCATCTTGCCACGCTGTTTCTCCACTTCATTCCTAAACTCTTTGAACTTTTCAAAAGCTTCAGATTTATATCTCATTAGGTATATATACCCAAATCTTGATTTGTCATTTGTAAAGGTAATGAAATAGGAATATCCACCTCTAGCATCAATAGACATTGGGCCACATACATCAGTATGAATGAGTTCTAATAACTCACTAGCCCTATGACTCTCAAGCCCTTTGGGCTTTTGTCGAATCATTTTCCCAGCTAGACAAGATTCACATTGTCCATAGGATTCCAAATCCATGGAGTCCAGGTATCCATCTCTATGCATCCTAGACAATCTTGTTTCATTTATGTGCCCTAGTCTACAGTGCCAAAGATAAGATTGATTATCCGTCCTAGGTCGTTTCACATCTATATTGAGCCCTTCATTTCCCATTTCCAACACATACAATCCATTTATTAAAGAAGCAGTACCATAAACCATATCATTCAAAATGATAGAAAAAGTACCATCCCTAATACTGAAAGTATAACCATCTTGTTCTAAACAAGAAATTGAAATAATGTTTCTAGAAATATGCGGAACATAAAGACAATTATTCAAATGCAATAAAAGGCCCGTAGGCAAAATAAGGCCAGCATCTCCAACTGAATGAGCAGCAACCCTTGCTCCATTACCAACGCGGAGATCCACCTCGTTTCTATCCAATCTCCTTGGGCTCCTAAGTACCTGCAACATATTGCAAATATGAGAACCATATCCGGTATCCAATACCCATGAGGTTGGATTAGCATAAGAATATTTTATCTCAATCATGAAAATACCTGAGGCAGAAGCATCACCATGCTTCTTGTCCTTCACATTGTTCAGGTAGTCTGGACAATTCCTCTTCCAGTGGCCTTTCTTGCCACAATGGAAGCACTCAGCATCACCTTTGTCCTTAGGTGTCTTCTTACCCTTCTTCTTGCCCTTCTTCTTCTTGGATCTTCCTTTGGGCTTAAGGGGGTCACCTTTTGCAGGCTCCTTTACCTTTTCCCTTGGCCTTGCTAGGCCCACTAATCAAAAGAGCCTGTGTCCTATCCTTCTTGATAGACACTTCAGCTGTTGTTAACATCCTTAACAACTCAGGCAAGCTCACTTGCATCCCATGCATATTGTAATTCATGATGAATTGACTGGAGGAAGGTGGAAGTGAGGTGAGGACTAAGTCATTACTTAGCTCGGCATCCATGATGAAGCATAGGTTTCCCAGCTTCTCTATTAGCCCGATCATCTTGAGAACATGGCTGCCAACAGACATGCTCTCAGTCATCCTACAAGAGAATAGTTCTCTTGAGGCTTCATACCTCTCATGCCTGCCTTTAATATCATACAACTCCTTGAGATGTACGATAATATAGGGAGCATCCATATGCTCATGCTGCTTTTGCAGTTCAGGCGACATGGATGCCAACATGATGCATACTGCCATCACATTGTCATCCAAGTGCTGTTGATGGGTTACGAAATCAAATTCCGCAAACCCTTCTTCCTCTTCCCGTGGAGCTACGGGTATTACAGCATCTAAAACGTAGGCAATCTTTTCGTCTCTTAGAACAATTCTTAGGTTCCGATACCAGTCCATAAAATTTGAACCGGTCAGTTTATTCGTATCGAGTATTGAACACAGTGACAGTGTATTAGTCATACTATAAGCTGAAAGAGATGTAAAGATAGTTTTAGTTACTATACGGTTATGTAGTTAAAAGCAAATTATTAAAGACTTTAAATAATTTGCCCCTCCCACTATTTTATCTAAGTCAATGACCCTTCCTATTTAACTTAGGGTTAATCTACTTTAGATTTTACCTTAGTGGGATTAAGAGTGCGATTATTTATTTTAATCTCCGTCTGAGACCGCAAGATTAATTTAAATAATGGGTTGATCTTTATCAACAGTATCTCATACCCTCTCTTAACATTAGGTTGACAACTCTTTGTCACTTATGAAAGTAAACTGGCCTTTGAAGGCCGATGCATGTAAGGTGTAAAACAAAAATTTTACTGCGGAACATACATGCACTCATAGATTCATGCTTTAAGACAGCATGATGTTACCTTGTTTTGGCCTGATCAGTCAGGGAGATGAGATGTCAGGCTTGAAGGGTTCAAACCCTCTAATGGTGATCCACACCACCGTTCGTCTATGATGCAAGAACTCTTTCTTGAAAGCCACCAGATGAACACCACAATGAGGCTTGCTATGCGCACAAGTGGTGAGGGTGGAGGCTAGGTATCCTGTTTGGAAAGGTGTACTGAGCTACCCTACAGAATGGTGCATAGAGGAGGAGAGTTGGCTTGGTTTTTTTAATGAAACCTAAGGTGAGGAACATGTCTATTTATGCGCACCCTTTGGAGAGGAAGAGGGAATTCATTCATTCAAAATGAAAAACAAACTTTCAAATTTCTTTGAAAGTTATGCATGAAACAGTGTGATAAGGTGGAGCTGTTGCAAAACAAACTTTGCCAACAACCTCCAATCTTATCCACATGAATTTAAATTCAAATTAATTTAAACTTAAATTCATAAACTATCATATAGTATATAGTTTTCATGCGCATAATTCAGCCCTATAAAGGGTCCAAATACATTGAGCAGTTGCATTCAAAATTTGAATCAACTTACCGACTGATTCCCTCAACCACCAAATCTGAATGGAGGTTTGTTTTAAGTGATAAGATAACACTCTTATCACTTAAAAGTGGCGCACCAAACAGCCTAGGGAGAGCCTCCAAAGATGCTTCTTCATCCAAGGAATATGCTCTAATAAGATCCTGTCTTATCCTTTTGTTATGAAACAACTTTTCAAAACCAATTCAAATTCGAATTCCAACACTTGAATTCAAACGTTCAAACATTCAAATTCAAAATTCAAAAATTCAAAATTTCAAATTTCAAATTCAAAATTCGAATTTCAAAATTCAAATTTTAAAATTCAAATTTCAAATTTCAAATTTCAAATTCAAATTTCAAATTTCAAATTCAAAATTCGAATTTCGAAATTCAAATTCTAAATTCAAATTTCAAAATTCAAATTTCAAATTCAAAATTCGAAATTCAAATATTTGATTATTAATTTAACTAATTAAATTAATTAGTAATGGCTTGGACTATCCAAGCCCATTACTAAACTCCATGCACCACCCACCCATTTAGGTGGGCTTCCAAACAGCTTCTTGGGCTAATAATATTATTAGGCCCAATACCTTTAAAGCTAGTCCATCATGACTACAAGGTGTTAGTGTGTGACCCATTAGGTCCAACTTAGCTACTGACATAACTGGGCTTGGACCCAACAAGCCCACAACCCAATTAATGACAACACAGAGCACTAGCAATGCTTTGTTGCCCCAGAACTAGTCAGATTAATGACTTGATCATCCTATTGCACATATTTGGTTACCGTATGTATTTCCCTTCGTCTCGGTTATCTTCCCATTAACCTAGGGTAAGGAAATGTATCAACCCCTGCGGTTTAGGGTAAGCTTTATTCGATATAGGGAATCTTCAATTTACTGACTCTAAAGGCAGATCATCTCATGATCTCTTTTACTATGCATAGATTCCCGAGTCCCTGTAAATGTCATCCCGATTTCTCCGGTTTACAGATAACCTAATCTCTCACAGAGATTTGACGAATTCCTTCAGCTTATTACCCTAGCCCTGTGCCCTTTAAGGACACGCCCAACAGTATACCTATGAGTCTCCATGTTTCAGGCAGACGAGGCATACAATCAAAACATGCCTTCAAGAACACAGTCTAGGTAATAACTTCTGGTCTAAGGAAAGACATACCCAAACATAAAGAGATTACTCTAATGACACTATCTCTGAGATTTCCTCATAGAGTCTCTTTTTGGGTCTGTTCAGTGCGAGCTATACTCTTATAGGTCCACCCACGACTTTAGCTAAGATATCTCCATATCTGCATCTCATGAGATCTTTACCTTGTATCCATATACAAGTAGATAAGTCGTACTAGTCTTACTCGAGATCACTGATCCCCAAACTCAGTGTCTCTAGACTAGGAACATATAATTAGGAATAGACATGCAATATCCTTGAATCCTCATGATCTTGATCTTATCACAGATACTCAAGAGATACTTGTTCTATTCCAAGGGGTTTATCCAGTTCGTTCATATAATATTAACAGTAATATCGAGACACAATATGAAACTGAATAAATAGTGCTTTCATTTATTTGCGACAAACAAAGTTCTACATCTAGTGTCCTTTATTTAATCAAAAGATTGTCTCTAGGACACCCATATGCTAACAGCATCCATGTCGCCTGAACTACAAAAGCAACATGAGCATATGGATGCTCCCTCTATTATCATGCATCTCAAAGAGTTGTATGATATTAAAGGCAGGCATGAGGCCTCTAGAGAACTGCTCTCTTGTAGGATGTCTGAGAGCATGTCTGTGAGCAGTCATGTTCTTAAGATGATCGGGCTCATTGAGAAGCCAGGAAACCTAGGCTTCATCATGGATGCCGAGCTAAGTAATGACTTAGTCCTCACCTCACTTCCACCTTCCTTCATCAATTCATAATGAGTTACAATATGCATGGGATGCAAGTGAGCTTACCTGAATTGTTAAGCATGTTAACAACTGCTGAAGTGTCTATCAAGAAGGATAGGACACAGGCTCTTTTGATTGGTGGGCCTAGCAAGGCCAAGGGAAAGGGTAAGGAGCCTGCAAAGGGTGACTCCCTTGATCCCAAAGGAAAATCCAAGAAGAAGAAGGGCAAAAAGAAGGGTAAGAATGCACCTAAGGACAAGGGCGATGCTGAGTGCTTCCATTGTGGCAAGAAAGGCCATTGGAAGAGGAATTGTCCAGACTACCTGAACAATGTGAAGGACAAAAAGCATGGTGATGCTTTTACCTCAGGTATTTTCATGATTGAGATAAATTATTCTTGTGCTAATCCAACCTCATGGGTATTAGATACCGGATGTGGTTCTCATATCTGCAATATATTGCAGGTGCTTAGGAGCCCAAGGAGATTGGAAAGAAATGAGGTGGATCTCCGTGTTGGTAATGGAGCAAGGGTTGCTGCTCATTAAGTTAGAGATGCTGACCTTATTTTGCCTACGGGCCTTTTATTGCATTTGAATAATTGTCTTTATGTTCCAAATATTTCTAGAGACATTATTTCAATTTCTTGTTTAGAACAAGATGGTTATACTTTCAGTATTAGGAATGGTACATTTTCTATCATTTTGAATGATATGGTTTATGGTACTGCTTCTTTAATAAATGGATTGTATGTGTTGGAAATAGGAATTGAAGTTCTCAATATAGATGTGAAATGACCTAGGACAGATAATCAATCTTATCTTTGGCACTGTAGACTAGGGCACATAAATGAAACAAGATTGTCTAGGATGCATAGAGATGGATGCCTGGAGTCCAAGGATTTAGAATCCTATGGACAGTGTGAATCTTGTCTAGCTGGGAAAATGATTCGACAAAAGCCCAAAGGGCTTGAGAGTCATAGGGCTAGTGAGTTATTAGAACTCATTCATACTGATGTATGTGGCCCGATGTCTATTGAGGCTAGAGGTGGATATTCCTATTTCATTACCTTTACAGATGACAAATCGAGATTTAGGTATGTATACCTAATGAGATATAAATCTGAAGCTTATGAAAAGTTCAAAGAGTTTAGGTTATTTGTAAACCGGAGAAATCGGGATGACATTTACAAGGACTCGGGAATCTATGCATAGTAAAAGAGATCATGAGATGATATGCCTTTAGAGTCAGTAAATTGAAGATTCCCTATTTCGAATAAAGCTTACCCTAAACCGCAGGGGTTGATACATTTCCTTACCCTAAGTTAATGGGAAGATAACCGTGACGAAGGGAAATACATACGTCAACCAAATATGTGCAGTAGGATGTTTAAGTCATTAATCTGACTAGCTCTGGGGCAACAAAGGATTAATAGTGCTCTGTGTTGTCATTAATTGGGTTGTGGGTTTGTTGGGCCCAAGCCCAGTTATGTCAGAGGCTAAGTTGGACCTAATGGGTCACACACTAACACCTTGTAGTCATGATGAAATAGCTTTAAAGGTATTGGGCCTAATAATGGTTGTTAGCACAAGAAGCTGTTTGGAAGCCCACCTAAAGGGTGGAAGGTGCATGGTGAAAGTAAACTGGCCTTTGAAGGCCGATTCATGTAAGGTGTAAAACAAAAATTTTACTGCGGAGCATACATGCACACATAGGTTCATGCTTTAAGACAACGTGATGTTACCTTGTTTTTGGCCTGATCAGTCAGGGAGATCAGATGTCAGGCTTGAAGGGTTCAAACCCTCTAATGGTGATCCACACCACCGTTCGTCAATGATGCAAGAACCCTTTCTTGAAAGCCACCAGATGAACACCACAGTGAGGCTTGCTATGCGCACAAGTGGTGAAGGTGGAGGCTAGGTATTCTGTTTGGAAAGGTGTAGTGAGCTACCCTACAGAATGGTGCATAGATGGAGGAGAGTTGGCTAGGTTTTCACAAAATCCTAAGGTGTGGAACAAGTGTTGTTATATGCGCACACTTGGAGAGGAGGAGGGATTTAAATCATTCAAAATGAAAAACAAACTTTCAAATTGCTTTGAAATTTGCGCATAGAACAGTGAGATAAGGTGGAGCTGTTGCAAAACTAACTTTGCCAACAACCTCCAATCTTATCCACATGAAATTATGTTCAAAATAATTTAAACTTAAATTCATAAACTATCATTATAGTATATACTTCTCATGCGCATAATTCAGCCCTAGAAGGGGTCCAAATATATTGAGTAGTTGCATTCAAAATTTGAATCAACTCACCCATTGATTCCCTCAACCACCAAATCTGAATGGAGGTTTGTTTTAAGTGATAAGATGACATTCTTATCACCTAAAACTTGCGCACCAAACAGCCAAGGAAGTGCCTCCAAAGATGCTTCTTGATCCAAGGAATATGCTCCAATAAGATCCTGTCTTATCCTTTTGTTATGAAACAACTTTTCAAAACCAATTCAAATTCGAATTCAAACACTTGAATTCAAACGTTCAAACATTCAAATTCAAAATTCAAAATTCAAAATTTCAAATTTCAAATTCAAAATTCGAATTTCAAAATTCAAATCCAAATTCAAATTTCAAAATTCAAATTTCAAATTTCAAATTTCAAATTCAAAATTCGAATTTCGAAATTCAAATTCAAAATTCAAATTTCAAAATTCAAATTTCAAATTCAAAATTCGAAATTCAAATATTTGATTATTAATTTAACTAATTAAATTAATTAGTAATGGCTTGGACTATCCAAGCCCATTACTAAACTCCATGCACCACCCACCCATTTAGGTGGGCTTCCAAACAGCTTCTTGGGCTAATAATCATTATTAGGCCCAATACCTTTAAAGCTAGTCCATCATGACTACAAGGTGTTAGTGTGTGACCCATTAGGTCCAACTTAGCTTCTGACAAAACTGGGCTTGGGCCCAACAAGCCCACAACCCAATTAATGACAACACAGAGCACTAGCAATGCTTTGTTGCCCCAGAACTAGTCAGATTAATGACTTGATCATCCTATTGCACATATTTGGTTACCGTATGTATTTCCCTTCGTCTCGGTTATCTTCCCATTAACCTAGGGTAAGGAAATGTATCAACCCCTGCGGTTTAGGGTAAGCTTTATTCGAAATAGGGAATCTTCAATTTACTGACTCTAAAGGCAGATCATCTCATGATCTCTTTTACTATGCATAGATTCCCGAGTCCCTATAAATGTTATCCCGATTTCTCCGGTTAACAGATAACCTAATCTCTCACAGAGATTTGACGAATTCCTTCAGCTTATTACCCTAGCCCTGTGCCCTTTAAGGACACGCCCAACAGTATACCTTTGAGTCTCCATGTTTCAGGCAGACGAGGCATACAATCAAAACATGCCTTCAAGAACACAGTCTAGGTAATAACTTCTGGTATAAGGAAAGACATACCCAAACATAAAGAGATTACTCTAATGACACTATCTGTGAGATTTCCTTATAGAGTCTCTTTTTGGGTCTGTTCAGTGCGAGCTATACTCTTATAGGTCCACCCACGACTTTAGCTAAGATATCTCCATATCTGCAGCTCATGAGGTCTTTACCTTGTATCCATATACAAGTAGATAAGTCGTACTAGTCTTTACTCGAGATCACTGATCCCCAAACTCAGTGTCTCTAGACTAGGAACATATAATTAGGAATAGACATGCAATATCCTTGAACCCTCATGATCGTGATCTCATCACAGATACTCAAGAGATACCTGTTCTATTTCAAGGGGTTTATCCAGTTCGTTCATATAATAGTAACAATAATATCGAGACACAATATGAAACTGAATAAATAGTGCTTTCATTTATTTGCGACAAACAAAGTTCTACATCTTGTGTCCTTTATTTAATCAGAAGATTGTCTCTAGGACACCCATATGCTAACACCACCCATTTAGGTGGGCTTCCAAACAGCTTCTTGGGCTAACAACCATTATTAGGCCCAATAGCTTTAAAGCTAGTCCATCATGACTACAAGGTGTTAGTGTGTGACCCATTAGGTCCAACTTAGCTTCTGACATAACTGGTCTTGGGCCCAACATGCTCACAACCCAATTAATAACAACACAGAGCACTAGCAATGCTTTGTTGCCCCAGAACTAGTCAGATTAATGACTTGATCATCCTATTGCACATATTTGGTTACTGTATGTATTTCCCTTCGTCTCGGTTATCTTCCCATTAACCTAGGGTAAGGAAATGTATCAACCCCTGCGGTTTAGGGTAAGCTTTATTCGAAATAGGGAATCTTCAATTTACTGACTCTAAAGGCAGATCATCTCATGATCTCTTTTACTATGCATAGATTCCCGAGTCCCTGTAAATATCATCCCGATTTCTCCGGTTTATAGATAACCTAATCTCTCACAGAGATTTGGCGAACTCCTTCAGCTTATTACCCTAGCCCTGTGCCCTTTATGGACACGCCCAACAGTATACCTTTGAGTCTCCATGTTTCAGGCAGACGAGGCATACAATCAAAACATGCCTTCAAGAACACAGTCTAGGTAATAACTTCTGGTATAAGGAAAGACATACCCAAACATAAAGAGATTACTCTAATGACACTATCTGTAAGATTTCCTCATAGAGTCTCTTTTTGGGTCTGTTCAGTGCGAGCTATACTCTTATAGGTCCACCCACGACTTTAGCTAAGATATCTCCATATCTGCAGCTCATGAGGTCTTTACCTTGTATCCATATACAAGTAGATAAGTCGTACTAGTCTTTACTCGAGATCACTGATCCCCAAACTCAGTGTCTCTAGACTAGGAACATATAATTAGGAATAGACATGCAATATCCTTGAATCCTCATGATCGTGATCTCATCACAGATACTCAAGAGATACCTGTTCTATTCCAAGGGGTTTATCCAGTTAGTTCATATAATATTAACAGTAATATCGAGACACAATATGAAACTGAATAAATAGTGCTTTCATTTATTTGCGACAAACAAAGTTCTACATCTAGTGTCCTTTATTTAATCAAAAGATTGTCTCTAGGACACCCATATGCTAACAAGCTCCCACTTGGCCTAGAGCCAATCAGACCTAAGTCGTATACCCAAAGCCTCATAATGACTATCATGTTTTCTCTGAGAAACAGCCTTTGTCAGAGAATCGGCCAGGTTATCGTCTGTGGGAACATAATCCATTTTTACATCATTCGTATCAATGATTTCTCTAATCAAATGATATCTGCGGAGCACGTGTTTAGATCTTTGATGAGACCTAGGTTCCTTTGACTGCGCAATGGCTCCTGTGTTTTCGCAAAGCAACTGTATGGGCTCATCCACGCTTGGAACCACCCTTAGTTCATTTATGAACTTCTTGATCCACACTGTCTCCTTAGCTGCTTCTGAAGCAGCTATGTATTCAGCCTCTGTCGTTGAATCTGCTGTTGTCTCCTGCTTGGAACTTTTCCAAGACACTGCCCCACCATTTAAGGTGAATACGAATCCTGACTGTGACTTGCAGTCATTTTTGTCACTCTGAAAGCTGGCATCAGTGAATCCTTTCACTGTTAACTCATTAACCCCACCGTAGACCAGAAACGCATCCTTAGTTCTTCTTAAGTATTTAAGGATGGTTTTCACTGCCGTCCAGTGACCCTCTCCAGGGTCTGACTGGTATCTGCTCGTAATGCTTAAAGCATATGAGACATCTGGTCTCGTACATATCATGGCATACATGATGGATCCAATAGCCGAAGCGTATGGAATTCCACTCATGCGATCCTTCTCAGGCTGTGACTTAGGACACATAGCCCTTGATAGGTGTACCCCATGACTGACAGGAAGAAAACCTCTGTTCGACCCTTCCATGCTAAACCTCTTTAGCATCTTGTCAACGTACGTGGATTGAGATAAACCCAGCAGCCTCTTGGATCTATCTCTATAGATCTTTATACCAAGTATAAAGGCTGCCTCTCCCAAATCCTTCATGGTAAAGTTTTCTGAAAGCCACTCTTTCGTTATTTTTAATGTGGGGATGTCATTTCCTATTAGCAATATGTCATCTACATAGAGCACTAGCAAGACGACATTACTCCCACTAACCTTTCTGTAAACACAAGGTTCATCCTCGTTCTTGATAAAACCGTTACTCTTAACGACTTCATCAAAACGTATATTCCAACTCCTTGATGCTTGCTTTAGCCCATATATTGACCTTTGTAGTTTGCATACCATATGCTCCTGATCTTTGATTTCAAAGCCTTCAGGTTGTGTCATGTACACTTCCTCCTTCAAGAACCCATTCAAGAAGGCGGTCTTGACATCCATTTGCCAAATTTCATAGTCGTGCTATGCTGCTATTGCAAGCATAATCCTAATAGATTTGATCATGGCAACTGGTGAGAAAGTTTCATCATAGTCAACTCCTTGTCTTTGACGATACCCTTTCGCCACCAACCTATCTTTGTAGGTCTGAACGTTGCCATATGCATCAGTCTTTCTTTTAAAGACCCATTTATTACCGATAGGAACTATTCCTTGCGGTTTAGGAACCAAGGTCCATACCTTGTTCTGATACATCGAATCCATTTCAAATTCCATGGCTTCAAGCCATCTTGAGGAGTCAAAATCTTTGACCGCCTCCTCGTAGTTACTTGGTTCATCATCCTCAATAGTTTGCTGATTCTCAATCACAAACCCGTACCTTTCAGGTGGATGGATGACCCTCGTAGATCTACGGAGTTGTGTGTTTACTTCTCCATTGGAGAACGTCGCCTGCAGAGCAGACTCGGGTTCCTCAATCTGTTCTTGTGGATCTTGCACTTCTTCAAGATCAATCTTACTCCCACTGCCTCCTTGAGAGATCAAATCCTTCTCAAGGAACTCAGCATTCTTTGACACAAACACTTTGTGTTCTTCCATGGAGTAGAAGTAGTATCCCTTAGTACCTTTAGGATACCCCACAAATAGACATTTAGTACTCTTAGCACTAAGCTTGTCTGATGTCAACGCTTTGACATAAGCTGGCGATTCCCATACCCTGAGGTAACTCAGGTTGGGTCTCTTACCACTCCATATCTCATATGGTGTGGTCTGAACAGATTTAGACGGTACCCTATTTAGAAGGTATGCCTGTGTCTAAGGCATATCCCCAAAATGATTTTGGAAGTTGAGTCTCACTCATCATAGACCTAACCATGTCTAACAAGGTCCTGTTTCTCCTTTCGGAGACACCGTTTTGGTGTGGTGTGTAAGGAGCGGTAAGTTGTGAGAGAATTCCATTTTCTCTCAGATAACCCTGAAACTCGTGGCTCAAATATTCACCACCACGATCTCATCCTAATGTCTTAATCATCCTGCCACGTTGTTTCTCCACTTCATTCCTAAACTCTTTGAACTTTTCAAAAGCTTCAAATTTATATCTCATTAGGTATATATACCCAAATCTTGATTTGTCATCTGTAAAGGTAATGAAATAAGAATATCCACCTCTAGCCTCAATAGACATTGGGCCACATACATCAGTATGAATGAGTTCTAATAACTCACTAGCCCTATGACTCTCAAGCCCTTTGGGCTTTTGTCGAATCATTTTCCCAGCTAGACAAGATTCACACTGTCCATAGGATTCCAAATCCATGGAGTCCAGGTATCCATCTCTATGCATCCTAGACAATCTTGTTTCATTTATGTGCCCTAGTCTACAGTGCCAAAGATAAGATTGATTATCCGTCCTAGGTCGTTTCACATCTATATTGAGCACTTCATTTCTCATTTCCATACATACAATCCATTTATTAAAGAAGCAGTACCATAAACCATATCATTCAAAATGATAGAAAAAGTATCATCCCTAATACTGAAAGTATAACCATCTTGTTCTAAACAAGAAATTGAAATAATGTTTCTAGAAATATGCGGAACATAAAGACAATTATTCAAATGCAATAAAAGGCCCGTAGGCAAAATAAGGTCAGCATCTCCAACTGAATGAGCAGCAACTCTTGCTCCATTACCAACGCGGAGATCCACCTCGTTTCTATCCAATCTCCTTGGGCTCCTAAGTACCTGCAACATATTGCAGATATGAGAACCACATCCGGTATCCAATACCCATGAGGTTGGATTAGCATAAGAATAATTTATCTCAATCATGAAAATACCTGAGGCAGAAGCATCACCATGCTTCTTGTCCTTCACATTGTTCAGGTAGTCTGGACAATTCCTCTTCCAGTGGCCTTTCTTGCCACAATGGAAGCACTCAGCATCACCCTTGTCCTTAGGTGCCTTCTTACCCTTCTTCTTGCCCTTCTTCTTCTTGGATTTTCCTTTGGGCTTAAGGGGGTCACCTTTTGCAGGCTCCTTACCTTTTCCCTTGGCCTTGCTAGGCCCACCAATCAAAAGAGCCTGTGTCCTATCCTTCTTGATAGACACTTCAGCTGTTGTTAACATGCTTAACAACTCGGGCAAGCTCACTTGCATCCCATGCATATTGTAATTCATGATCAATTGACTGAAGGAAGGTGGAAGTGAGGTGAGGACTAAGTCATTACTTAGCTCGGCATCCATGATGAAGCCTAGGTTTCCTAGCTTCTCAATCAGCCCGATCATCTTGAGAACATGGCTGCCAACAGACATGCTCTCAGTCATCCTACAAGAGAACAGTTCTCTTGAGGCCTCATACCTCTCATGCCTGCCTTTAATATCATACAACTCCTTGAGATGTACGATGATAGAGGGAGCATCCATATGCTCATGCTGCTTTTGCAGTTCAGGCGACATGGATGCAAACATGATGCATACTGCCATCACATTGTCATCCAAGTGCTGTTGGTGGGTTACGAAATCAAATTCCGCAAACCCTTCTTCCCCTTCCCGTGGAGCTACGGGTATTAAAGCATCTAAAACGTAGGCAATCTTTTCGGCCCTTAGAACTATTCTTAGGTTCCGATACCAGTCCATAAAATTTGAACCGGTCAGTTTATTTGTATCGAGTATTGAACGCAGTGACAGTGGATTAGTCATACTATAAGCTGAAAAGAATGTAAAGATAGTTTTAGTTAATATACGGTTATGTAGTTAAAAGAAAATTATTAAAGACTTGAAATAATTTGCCCCTCCCACTATTTTATCTAAGTCAATGACCCTTCCTTTTGACTTAGGGTTAATCTACTTTAGATTTTACCTTAGTGGGATTAAGAGTGCGATTATTTATTTTAATCTCCGTCTGAGACCGCAAGATTAATTTAAATAATGGGTTGATCTTTATCAACAGTATCTCATACCCTCTCTTAACATTAGGTTGACAACTCTTTGTCACTTAGTGGTGCATCTCATGCAACCAACCTAGCACCATTACCCTAAGCACTTAATCCCGGCTGTGCCTGCAACTTATGTCTTAGTTAAGCATTAAACCAGCACCCTAAGCGTCTTACACTTCAAACACTACTCTAGCCCAACGAAATAGTGGGTCCCAACTGAGTTGTGGAGCACCACTATGTAGAAGAGTTTTGAGTAGCATTGGTGGTGGGAGGTAATCATATGCTTAATTATTTATTCCTTTTAAGGGTTCCTTTTATTTTAGGGTTAATTAGGTCCCATCAAACGCATATTGTAAGTTATCATGCTAGTCGTTACCTATGTCAAACATCTATCGGTATACACTAGTCGCTATTGGACAAACATAATAACCATACAAAACGCGATTTGCCCAATTCATGCATACTAGACGTTCTAATCATACATGCATATAAACAGTTTATATTGAGATAGCCATGGTGCTCGCGCTTTTGTCCTTTTTGCTTCTTTAAGCAACGGCCGCTTGTCGTCTATAAGCCACTAGCCTATTTCTCTAATTAAAAATAATTAAAGAAACTCCATAACATCTTTGGAGGGACAAAATTACACATGCATTTAAGGTGTAAAACAAAAATTTTACTGCGGAACATACGTGCACACATAGGTTCATGCTTTAAGACAACATGATGTTACCTTGTTTTTAGCCTGATCAGTCAGGGAGATCAGATGTCAGGCTTGAAGGGTTCAAACCCTCTAATGGTGATCCACACCACCGTTCGTCAATGATGCAAGAACCCTTTCTTGAAAGCCACCAGATGAACACCACAGTGAGGCTTGCTATGCGCATAAGTGGTGAAGGTGGAGGCTAGGTATTCTATTTGGAAAGGTGTAGTATACTACCCTACAGAATGGTGCATAGATGGAGGAGAGTTGGCTAGGTTTTCTTGAAAACCCTAAGGAGAGGAACTTGTGTGATATATGCGCACACCTTGATAAGAGGAGGAGAGAATTAAATCATTCAAAATGAAAACCAACTTTCAAACTCTTTTGAAATTTGCGCATAAAACAGGGGAGGATAAGGTGGAGCTGTTGCAAAACCAATTTTGCCAACAACCTCCAATCTTATCCTCATGAAATTAAGTTCAAAATAATTTAAACTTAAATTCATAAACTATCATATAGTATACTTTTCATGCGCATAATTCAGCCCTAGAAGGGGTCCAAATATATTGAGTAGTTGCATTCAAAATTTGAATCAACTCACCCACTGATTCCCTCAACCACCAAATCTGAATGGAGCTTTGTTTTAAGTGATAAGATGACATCCTTATCACTCAAACTTGCGCACCAAACAGCCCAAGGATGTGCTCCAAAGATGCTTCTTGATCCAAGGAATATGCTCCAATAAGATCCTGTCTTATCCTTTTGTTATGAAACAACTTTTCAAATTCGGATTCAAACACTTGAATTCAAATGTTCAAACATTCAAATTCAAAATTCAAAATTCAAAATTTCAAATTTCAAATTCAAAATTCGAATTTCAAAATTAAAATTCTGATAGATATCAACACGTTTCGTTTGCTGTTTATCAGTTAGACACGTAGCTTTCTTCTATTTAGTTTGTTAGACACGTAGCTTTCTGTTGTATAGTTTGTTAGACACGTAGCTTTTAGTTTGTTAGACTTGTTGCGTTCAGTTTCCTTCTGATGCTTTTACTTGGTTCTATTGTTATAAATAGAACCTCCTCTTTGTAATTGTATTTCATACTTTCGATTCATTGTTTACTGAATGAACAGAATTCATTTCATTTCAGTTTCTAAGATGGTATCAGAGCTCTACATGGAGCTCTGATATTCGCCTTTCTGACTTCCACAAATTTTCTCTTCTAGAATCTCAGTTTATCTTCCTTGTCCTTTCTTTAATCTCTTTTTCTGAGAGATCACATTTGTATTCATGGATAGCAATGCAGTGGCGAATCAGAGCTCCAACCAAAATGAAGAATCAGATGCAATACCAGTTCGGGTGAAGAATAATGATTCAGGAAAAGCAATTGTTCATGACATTTCAGATCCAGGAAGTCCATACTATTTGCATCCAAGTGAAAATCCTGCACTTGTGTTAGTTTCAACACTGTTAAATGGCAAGAATTATCATGGCTGGGCTAGGGCCATGAAGATGAGTCTAATCTCGAAGAACAAGTTTTCCTTTGTTAATGGAACGATTTCCACACCAGAAATCACAGATCTAAAGTTTGCTGCTTGGGAGAGGTGTAATACCATGGTAATTTCCTGGTTACATCGGTCAATCACAGAATCTATTTCGCAATCCATTCTTTGGATGGACTGTGCAGTAGATGTTTGGAACAATTTGAAAGAACGTTTCTCACAGTATGATGTTTTTAGAATGTCTGATCTGCAAGATGAAATCTACAAATTACAACAAGGAGATAATTCGGTAAGTGACTATTACACAAAGTTAAAGATCTTATGGGACGAACTTGAAGCTTTGCAACCTACACCTACATGTAGATGTGTTCAACCATGCTGCACAATTTCTTCACAGATAAGAGAAAATCGAGACAGAGATTACTCTATAAGGTTCCTAAAGGGGTTGAATGAACAATTTACTCATGTTAGATCACAAGTCATGTTAATGGATCCGTTGCCCAGTGTCAATCGTGTGTTTTCATTAGTGACTCAACAAGAAAGACAGATGGTGCAGTTAGAAGGTAACATGCCTAAACTGGACACTTCCAAAGTCTTTTATAATTCTGCTGATCAAGCCTTTGAGAGAGGGCATTTAAATACTCGTGGAAGAGGTCGTGGGTTTACAACAGGACGAGGAAGAACAGGAGGATACAAATTGTGTACTCATTGTGGGAAAACAGGTCACACTATTGAAATTTGCTTTGAAAAACACGGATATCCTCCTGGATATAGACAAAGGAATTCAACTCATAAAGCAAACATAGCTGCTGTGACAGATCAAGGACAAGGAGCAGAGGTACAACCCTTAATCAATCTTCATGATGAAGGGAAAGAAAAGTTCACTAAGACTCAATGTGAAGCTATACTAGACATGATTCAACAACAAATGCAACAGCAGAATCCCACTTCTCATATGAGCAATATGGTGAGGACTAAGGCATACAATATGAATACCGAATCTTCAGGTAATTCTGTAATTCCGTGGATTTTAGACACAGGAGCAACTGATCACATTACTTGTTGTTATGGAAGTCTGTGTCATGTCAAGAAAATTGATCCAGTTCCAATCTCTCTACCTAATGGAAGTATTGTCTATGCACATTATTCTGGTATAGCTGAGCTTACAGAATCTTTGAGTCTGAAAAATGTCTTGTTTGTAGACAAGTTCACAGTAAATCTTATATCAGTTAACAAACTCATTCATGAAGTTAACTGTAATGTCTTGTTTCAGCATCGAACTTGCATCATTCAACAGAGATCATCAATGAAGATGATTGGTTCTGCTGAGTTGGATAGAGGACTATATGTTCTCAAACAAAACTATGAAGATAGTTCAACCAACATTAGCAAAGATAACTTGAAGACAAAGAGAGAAGCAGATATCTCTAAAAGTAGTAATCTGGTAGAAAATTGTATAGATGATATATGGCATTTACGTTTGGGACATTGCTCAAAAGCTGTAATAAGAGCTATGATGCTTCAATACCCTTTCATTAAATGTAAAAACATTGATAGTCCTTGTGACACTTGTCATTTGGCAAGGCAAAAGAAATTACCTTTTTCTCTTAGTCATACTGTATCTGCCTCACCATTTGATCTCATGCATATTGATATATGGGGGCCATGCTCATTAACTTCAATACACGGTTATAGATATCTGTTGACTATAGTGGATGATAACACACGTTTTTCTTGGGGAATTCTCATGAAATCCAAGTCTGAAGTAAGGCATCATATTCAGTCTTTTGTATCACTCATTGAAAATCAGTTTAGTATGACAATCAAGGCCTTTCGTAGTGATAATGGGCCAGAATTTTGCATGACAGATTATTTTAATAGAAAAGGAATACTGCATCAAACTTCCTGTGTAGAATCACCAGAGCAGAATGGGGTTGTGGAAAGGAAGCATCAACATATACTAAATATAGCAAGAGCACTCTTCTTTCAAAGCAAAGTACCATCAGGGCTATGGTCTCACTGCATTATGCATGCTATCTACCTAATCAATCGTCTGAGCACTCCTGTACTAAATAATAAGTCTCCATTTGAGTTGTTGTACCATGAGCCTCCCATAATCATACACCTTAAGGCTTTTGGATGTTTAGCTTATGCTTCTACAAATGTGGCTGGACGTCTGAAATTTGATCCTCGGGCAAGAAAATGTGTCTATATTGGACACAAAGATGGAGTCAAAGGCTTTCTGCTCTATGATGTTGTTTCCAGACAGATAATTACTTCAAGAAATGTTGTTTTCTATGAACAACATTTCCCATTCTCTAAAGAAAACACTGTACCTCCTGCTCCTTGGCCACTTGGTGATGATACCAGTATCATTTTTGATACTCCTTCTTCACATAAACATAATACAGCATCAATTGATCATAATACAGAATTAGTAATTTTTGATCAATTAATTGATCAACCCAATGTGAGCACAGATGTCCCAGCTCCTAGCATAGCCATTGATACTCTTACAGATGTATCATCCAATGCTCCCAGACGTTCAACTAGATCAAAGGCACCTCCAAAGCATCTCCAAGACTTTCATTGTAATTTTTCTGTTAACACAGAAGAGACAGCCGATATCAAATCCACATGTCTATATCCCCTTTCTTCAGTTGTATCATATGACAAGTGTTCAGACAAATACTTTTCGTTTTGTCACAACATCAGTGCTGTTATTGAGCCAACCACTTATAAGCAAGCCTCTCAAACTACTGAATGGAAAAATGCCATGAATGAGGAAATTGAAGCACTCATCAAGAATCAGACGTGGACTTTTGTTAATCTACCAGCTGGAAAACGCCCAATTGGATCTAAATGGGTGTATAGAATAAAGCACAACCCAGATGGGACCATAGCTCGTTACAAAGCACGATTAGTAGCAAAAGGATATAATCAGTTAGAAGGTGTATTTGAAAGAACGGTATTGGGCCTAATAATGGTTGTTAGCCCAAGAAGCTGTTTGGAAGCCCACCTAAATGGGTGGGTGGTGCATGAAGTTTAGTAATGGGTTTGGATAGTCCAAGCCATTACTAATTAATTTAATTAGTTAAATTAATAATCAAATATTTGAATTTCAAATTTTGAATTTGAAATTTGAATTTTGAAATTTGAATTTATAATTGGAATTTCGAAATTCGAATTTTGAATTTGAAATTTGAAATTTGAAATTTGAAATTTGAATTTGGATTTGAATTTTGAAATTTGAATTTTGAATTTGAAATTTGAAATTTTGAATTTTGAATTTTGAATTTGAATGTTTAAACTTTTGAATTCAAGTGTTTGAATTCGAATTTGAATTGGTTTTGAAAAGTTGTTTCATAACAAAAGGATAAGACAGGATCTTATTGGAGCATATTCCTTGGATCAAGAAGCATCTTTGGAGCACTTCCTTGGCTGTTTGGTGTGCAAGTTTAAGTGATAAGGATGACATCTTATCACTTAAAACAAAGCTCCATTCAGATTTGGTGGTTGAGGGAATCAATGGGTGAGTTGATTCAAATTTTGAATGCAACTACTCAATATATTTGGACCCTTTCTAGGGCTGAATTATGCGCATGAAAAGTATATACTATATGATAGTTTATGAATTTAAGTTTAAATTATTTTGAACTTAATTTCATGTGGATAAGATTGGAGGTTGTTGGCAAAATTGGTTTTGCAACAGCTCCACCTTATCCTCCCTAATCCATGCGCAAATTTCAAATGGTTTTGAATTTTTTTTCATTTTGAATGATTTAAATCACTCCTCCTCTCAAAGTGTGCGCATAACACTTGTTCCACACCTTAGGGTTTTGAGAAAACCTAGCCAACTCTCCTCCATCTATGCACCATTCTGTAGGGTAGCTCACTACACCTTTCCAAACAGAATACCTAGCCTCCACCTTCACCACTTGTGCGCATAGCAAGCCTCACTGTGGTGTTCATCTGGTGGCTTTCAAGAAAGGGTTCTTGCATCATTGACGAACGGTGGTGTGGATCACCATTAGAGGGTTTGAACCCTTCAAGCCTGACATCTGATCTCCCTTACTGATCAGGCCAAAAACAAGGTAACATCATGCTGTCTTAAAGCATGAACCTATGTGTGCATGTATGTTCCGCAGTAAAAATTTTGTTTTACACCTTACATGCATCGGCCTTCAAAGGCCAGTTTACCCTCAAGTGGTATCAGAGCCCGGTTGCTTTACCATCGACGGGTGATGGTACCTTGTTTGTGAAAGGAGTTTTTCACGGTCAAAAATCTTTAAAGGGTTAAAGTTTAAATTCTGCATATGGATTTTGAATCACAAATCCTTTAAAGTGTTAAAGTTTTTGTTTTTATGAACATGTAAATTTGATTCTGTGTTCATAAAACATTATGCATCATGGTTTAGTTTCTTTTTCTTTATGAAAGTTTTAAAAGGAACACCCTTTTTGAAAGGGTAGATTCGGCCATGGAGGGTACTAAGAGTACCTTGAATGATTTCTTATTTTTCTCCATGAATTGTGTCATGTTTATATGCATGAAATTTTGTGAAAAAATTTATCATATAGTCACCTATATGATTCGGCCATGAAGGGGTTGATGGCTACATGCATGGTTTAATTTTGTTTTCTTTAAGAAAGAATTAACAAAATTTGAATTAAAATTGTTTTTTAAATTCGGCCAATGAGAAATTTAAGATTATGAATCTTGATGTTATCTTGATGTTTAAATGTTAAATGTCAAAATACATGTGAAAATATTATGTGATAATATAATGTTTGTGTTTGCAAGTTTTGAACTTTTCAGGTACAAACAGGAAGGGGATGGTCATGGTGCCCGGATTTGAATTTTGAATTTTAAAATTAATGTGTAATCGCGCCTTTTAATTTACAAGTGTATTTGTAATTTAAATTTTGTATTTTTGTCCCTCCAAAATGTTATGGAGTTTCTTTAATTATTTGTAATTAGAGAAATAGGCTAGTGGCGTATAGACGACAAGCGGCCGTTGCTTAAAGAAGCAAAAGGGACAAAAGCGCGAGCACCATGGCTGTCTCAATATAAACTGTTTATATGCATGTATGATTAGAACGTCTAGTATGCATGAATTGGGCAAACCGCGTTTTGTATGGTTATTATGTTTGTCCAATAGCGACTAGTGTATACCGATAGATGTTTGACATAGGTAACGACTAGCATGATAACTTACAATATGCGTTTGATGGGACCTAATTAACCCCAAAATAAAAGGAACACTTAAAAGGAATAAATAATTAAGCTTGTGATTACCTCCCACCACCAATGCTACTCAAAACTCTTCTACATAGTGGTGCTCCACAACTCAGTTAGGACCCACTATTTCGTTGGGCTAGAGTAGTGTTTGAAGTGTAAGACACTTAGGGTGCTGGTTTAATGCTTAACTAAGACATAAGTTGCAGGCACCGCCGGACTTATGTGTTTAGGGTAATGGTGCTAGGTTGGTTGCATGAGATGCACCACTAAGTGACAAAGAGTTGTCAACCTAATGTTAAGAGAGGGTATGAGATACTGTTGATAAAGATCAACCCATTATTTAAATTAATCTTGCGGTCTCAGACGGAGATTAAAATAAATAATCGCACTCTTAATCCCACTAAGGTAAAATCTAAAGTAGATTAACCCTAAGTCAAAAGGAAGGGTTATTGACTTAGATAAAATAGTGGGAGGGGCAAATTATCTCAAGTCTTTAATAATTTGCTTTTAACTACATAACCGTATATTAACTAAAACTATCTTTACATCCTTTTCAGCTTATAGTATGACTAATCCACTGTCACTGCGTTCAATACTCGATACGAATAAACTGACCGGTTCAAATTTTATGGACTGGTATCGGAACCTAAGAATAGTTCTAAGGGCCGAAAAGATTGCCTACGTTTTAGATGCTGTAATACCCGTAGCTCCACGGGAAGGGGAAGAAGGGTTTGCGGAATTTGATTTCGTAACCCACCAACAGCACTTGGATGACAATGTGATGGCAGTATGCATCATGTTGGCATCCATGTCGCCTGAACTGCAAAAGCAGCATGAGCATATGGATGCTCCCTCTATTATCGTACATCTCAAGGAGTTGTATGATATTAAAGGCAGGCATGAGAGGTATGAGGCCTCAAGAGAACTGTTCTCTTGTAGGATGACTGTGAGCATGTCTGTTGGCAGCCATGTTCTCAAGATGATCGGGCTGATTGAGAAGCTAGGAAACCTAGGCTTCATCATGGATGCCGAGCTAAGTAATGACTTAGTCCTCACCTCACTTCCACCTTCCTTCAGTCAATTCATCATGAATTACAATATGCATGGGATGCAAGTGAGCTTGCCTGAGTTGTTAAGCATGTTAACAACAGCTGAAGTGTCTATCAAGAAGGATAGGACACAGGCTCTTTTGATTGGTGGGCCTAGCAAGGCCAAGGGAAAGGGTAAGGAGCCTGCAAAAGGTGAACCCCTTAAGCCCAAAGGAAAATCCAAGAAGAAGAAGGGCAAGAAGAAGGGTAAGAAGGCACCTAAGGACAAGGGTGATGCTGAGTGCTTCCATTGTGGCAAGAAAGGCCACTGGAAGAGGAATTGTCCAGACTACCTGAACAATGTGAAGGACAAGAAGCATGGTGATGCTTCTGCCTCAGGTATTTTCATGATTGAGATAAATTATTCTTATGCTAATCCATCCTCATGGGTATTGGATACCGGATGTGGTTCTCATATCTGCAATATGTTGCAGGTACTTAGGAGCCCAAGGAGATTGGATAGAAACGAGGTGGATCTCCGTGTTGGTAATGGAGCAAGGGTTGCTGCTCATTCAGTTGGATATGCTGACCTTATTTTGCCTACGGGCCTTTTATTGCATTTGAATAATTGTCTTTATGTTCCGCAAATTTCTAGAAACATTATTTCAATTTCTTGTTTAGAACAAGATGGATATACTTTCAGTATTAGGGATGGTACTTTTTCTATCATTTTGAATGATATGGTTTACGGTACTGCTTCTTTAATAAATGGATTGTATGTGTTGGAAATGGGAAATGAAGTGCTCAATATAGATGTGAAACGACCTAGGACGGATAATCAATCTTATCTTAGGCACTGTAGACTAGGGCACATAAATGAAACAAGATTGTCTAGGATGCATAGAGATGGATACCTGGACTCCATGGATTTGGAATCCTATGGACAATGCGAATCTTGTCTAGCTGGGAAAATGATTCAACAAAAGCCCAAAGGGCTTGAGAGTCATAGGGCTAGTGAGTTATTAGAACTCATTCATACTGATGTATGTGGCCCAATGTCTATTGAGGCTAGAGGTGGATATTCTTATTTCATTACCTTTACAGATGACAAATCAAGATTTGGGTATATATACCTAATGAGATATAAATCTGAAGCGTTTGAAAAGTTCAAAGAGTTTAGGAATGAAGTGGAGAAACAACGTGGCAAGATGATTAAGACATTACGATCAGATCGTGGTGGTGAATATTTGAGCCACGAGTTTCAGGGATATCTGAGAGAAAATGGAATTCTCTCACAATTTACCGCTCCTTACACACCACACCAAAACGGTGTCTCCGAAAGGAGAAACAGGACCTTGTTAGACATGGTTAGGTCTATGATGAGTGAGACTCAACTTCCAAAATCGTTTTGGGGATATGCCTTAGACACAGCGGCATACCTTCTAAATAGGGTACCGTCTAAATCTGTTCAGACCACACCATATGAGATATGGAGTGGTAAGAGACCCAACCTGAGTTACCTCAGGGTATGGGGATCGCCAGCTTATGTCAAAGCGTTGACATCAGACAAGCTTAGTGCTAAGAGTACTAAATGCCTATTTGTGGGGTATCCTAAAGGTACTAAGGGATACTACTTCTACTCCATGGAAGAACATAAAGTGTTTGTGTCAAAGAATGCTGAGTTCCTTGAGAAGGATTTGATCTCTCAAGGAGGCAGTGGGAGTAAGATTGATCTTGAAGAAGTGCAAGATCCACAAGAACAGATTGAGGAACCCGAGTCTGCTCCGCAGGCGACGTTCTCCAATGGAGAAGTAAACACACAACTCCGTAGATCTACGAGGGTCATCCATCCACCTGAGAGGTACGGGTTTGTGATTGAGAATCAGCAAACTGTTGAGGATGATGAACTAAGTAACTACGAGGAGGCGGTCAAAGATGTTGACTCCTCAAGATGGCTTGAAGCCATGGAATCTGAAATGGATTCGATGTATCAGAACAATGTAAACCGCAAGGAATAGTTCCTATCGGTAATAAATGGGTCTTTAAAAGAAAGACTGATTCAGATGGCAACGTTCAGACCTACAAAGCTAGGTTGGTGGCGAAAGGGTATCGTCAAAGACAAGGAGTTGACTATGATGAAACTTTCTCACCAGTTGCCATGATCAAATCTATTAGGATCATGCTTGCAATAGCAGCATACCACGACTATGAAATTTGGCAAATGGATGTCAAGACCGCCTTCTTGAATGGGTTCTTGAAGGAGGAAGTGTACATGACACAACCTGAAGGCTTTGAAAACAAAGATTAGGAGCATATGGTATGCAAACTACAAAGGTCAATATATGGGCTAAAGCAAGCATCAAGGAGTTGGAATATACGTTTTGATGAAGTCGTTAAGAGTAACGGTTTTATCAAGAACGAGGATGAACCTTGTGTTTACAGAAAGGTTAGTGGGAGTAATGTCGTCTTCCTAGTGCTTTATGTAGATGACATATTGCTAATAGGAAATGACATCCCCACATTAAAATAACGAAAGAGTGGGTTTCAGAAAACTTTACCATGAAGGATTTGGGAGAGGCAGCCTTTATACTTGGTATAAAGATCTATAGAGATAGATCCAAGAGGCTGCTGGGTTTATCTCAATCCACGTACGTTGACAAGATGCTAAAGAAGTTTAGCATGGAAGGGTCGAAAAGGGGTTTTCTTCCTGTCAGTCATGGGGTACACCTATCAAGGGCTATGTGTCCTAAGTCACAGCCTGAGAAGGATCGCATGAGTGGAATCCCATACGCTTCGGCTATTGGATCCATCATGTATGCCATGATATGTACGAGACCAGATGTCTCAAATCCTTTAAGCATTACGAGCAGATACCAGTCAGACCCTGGAGAGGGTCACTGGACGGCAGTCAAAACCATCCTTAAATACTTAAGAAGAACTAAGGATGCGTTTCTGGTCTATGGTGGGGTTAATGAGTTGACAGTGAAAGGGTTCTCTGATGCCGGCTTTCAGAGTGACAAAGATGACTGCAAGTCATAGTCAGGATTCGTATTCACCTTAAATGGTGGGGCAGTGTCTTGGAAAAGTTCCAAGCAGGAGACAACAGCAGATTCAACGACAGAGGCTGAATACATAGCTGCTTCAGAAGCAGCTAAGGAGGCAGTGTGGATCAAGAAGTTCATAAATGATCTAAGGGTGGTACCAAGCGTGGATGAGCCCATACAGTTGCTTTGCGACAACACAGGAGCCATTGCGCAGTCAAAGGAACCTAGGTCTCATCAAAGATCTAAACACGTGCTCCGCAGATATCATTTGATTAGAGAAATCATTGATAGGAATGATGTAAAAATGGATTATGTTCCCACAGACGATAACCTGGCCGATTCTCTGACAAAGGCTGTTTCTCAGAGAAAACATGATAGTCATTATGAGGCTTTGGGCATACAACTTAGGTCTGATTGGCTATAGGCGAAGTGGGAGCTTGTTAGCATATGGGTGTCCTAGAGACAATCTTCTGATTAAATAAAGGACACAAGATGTAGAACTTTGTTTGTCGCAAATAAATGAAAGCACTATTTATTCAGTTTCATATTGTGTCTCGATATTATTGTTAATATTATATGAACAAACTGGATAAACCCCTTGGAATAGAACAAGTATCTCTTGAGTATCTGTGATGAGGTCACGATCATGAGGATTCAAGGATATTGCATGTCTATTCCTAATTATATGTTCCTAGTCTAGAGACACTGAGTTTGGGGATCAGTGATCTCGAGTAAAGACTAGTACGACTTATCTACTTGTATATGGATACAAGGTAAAGACCTCATGAGCTGCAGATATGGAGATATCTTAGCTAAAGTCGTGGGTGGACCTATAAGAGTATAGCTCGCACTGAACAGACCCAAAAAGAGACTCTATGAGGAAATCTCACAGATAGTGTCATTAGAGTAATCTCTTTATGTTTGGGTATGTCTTTCCTTAGACCAGAATTTATTACCTAGACTGTGTTCTTGAAGGCATGTTTTGATTGTATGCCTCGTCTGCCTGAAACATGGAGACTCATAGGTATACTGTTGGGCGTGTCCTTAAAGGACACAGGGCTAGGGTAATAAGCTGAAGGAATTCGTCAAATCTCTGTGAGAGATTAGGTTATCTGTAAACCGGAGAAATCGGGATGACATTTACAGGGACTCGGGAATCTATGCATAGTAAAAGAGATCATGAGATGATCTGCCTTTAGAGTCAGTAAATTGAAGATTCCCTATTTCGAATAAAGCTTACCCTAAACCGCAGGGGTTGATACATTTCCTTACCCTAGGTTAATGGGAAGATAACCGAGACGAAGGGAAATACATACGGTAACCAAATATGTGCAATAGGATGATCAAGTCATTAATCAGACTAGTTCTGGGGCAACAAAGCATTGCTAGTGCTCTGTGTTGTCATTAATTGGGTTGTGGGCTTGTTGGGCCCAAGCCCAGTTATGTCAGAAGCTAAGTTGGACCTAATGGGTCACACACTAACACCTTGTAGTCATGATGGACTAGCTTTAAAGGTATTGGGTCTAATAATGGTTGTTAGCCCAAGAAGCTGTTTGGAAGCCCACCTAAATGGGTGGGTGGTGCATGGAGTTTAGTAATGGGCTTGGATAGTACAAGCCATTACTAATTAATTTAATTAGTTAAATTAATAATCAAATATTTGAATTTCGAATTTTGAATTTGAAATTTGAATTTTGAAATTTGAATTTAGAATTTGAATTTCGAAATTCGAATTTTGAATTTGAAATTTGAAATTTGAATTTGGATTTGAATTTTGAAATTCGAATTTTGAATTTGAAATTTGAAATTTTGAATTTTGAATTTTGAATTTGAATGTTTGAACGTTTGAATTCAAGTGTTTGAATTCGAATTTGAATTGGTTTTGAAAAGTTGTTTCATAACAAAAGGATAAGACAGGATCTTATTGGAGCATATTCCTTGGATCAAGAAGCATCTTTGGAGCACTTCCTTGGCTGTTTGGTGCGCAAGTTTAAGTTATAAGGATGACATCTTATCACTTAAAACAAAGCTCCATTCAGATTTGGTGGTTGAGGGAATCAGTGGGTGAGTTGATTCAAATTTTGAATGCAACTACTCAATATATTTGGACCCTTTCTAGGGCTGAATTATGCGCATGAAAAGTAAATATTATATGATAGTTTATGAATTTATGTTTAAATTATTTTGAACTTAATTTCATGTGGATAAGATTGGAGGTTGTTGGCAAAATTGGTTTTGCAACAGCTCCACCTTATCCTCCCTAATCCATGCGCAAATTTCAAATGGTTTTGAAATTTTGTTTTCATTTTGAATGATTTAAATCCCTCCTCCTCTCAAAGTGTGCGCATAACACTTGTTCCACACCTTAGGGTTTTGAGAAAACCTAGCCAACTCTCCTCTATCTATGCACCATTCTGTAGGGTAGCTCACTACACCTTTCCAAACAGAATACTTAGCCTCCACCTTCACCACTTGTGCGCATAGCAAGCCTCACTGTGGTGTTCATCTGGTGGCATTCAAGAAAGGGTTCTTGCATCATTGACGAACGGTGGTGTGGATCACCATTAGAGGGTTTGAACCCTTCAAGCCTGACATCTGATCTCCCTGACTGATCAGGCCAAAAACAAGGTAACATCATGCTGTCTTAAAGCATGAACCTATGTGTGCATGTATGTTCCGCAGTAAAATTTTTGTTTTACACCTTACATGCATCGGCCTTCAAAGGCCAGTTTATTTTTAGGTGGGTGGTGCATGGAGCTTAGTAATGGACTTGGATAGTCCAAGCCATTACTAATTAATTTAATTAGTTAAATTAATAATCAAATATTTGAATTTCGAATTTTGAATTTGAAATTTGATTTTTGAAATTTGAATTTGGAATTTGAATTTTGAAATTCGAATTTTGAGTTTGGAATTTGAATTGGAATTTTGAAATTCGAATTTTGAATTTGAAATTTGAAATTTTGAATTTTGAATTTTGAATTTGAATGTTTGAACATTTGAATTCAAGTGTTTGAATTCGAATTTGAATTGGCTTTGAAAAGTTGTTTCATAACAAAAGGATAAGACAGGATCTTATTGGAGCATATTCCTTGGATCAAGAAGCATCTTTGGAGCACATCCTTGGGCTGTTTCGTGCGCAAGTTTGAGTGATAAGGATGTCATCTTATCACTTAAAACAAAGCTCCATTCAGATTTGGTGGTTGAGGGAATCAGTGGGTGAGTTGATTCAAATTTTGAATGCAACTACTCAATATATTTGGACCCCTTCTAGGGCTGAATTATGCGCATGAAAAGTATACTATATGATAGTTTATGAATTTAAGTTTAAATTATTTTGAACTTAATTTCATGAGGATAAGATTGGAGGTTGTTGGCAAAATTGGTTTTGCAACAGCTCCACCTTATCCTCACCTGTTCCATGCGCAAATTTCAAATGTTTTTGAAAGTTGGTTTTCATTTTGAATGAATTAAATTCCCTCTCCTCTCATCAAGGTGTGCGCATATATACAGCCTCCTCACCTTAGGGTTTTGTCCAGAAAACCTAGCCAACTCTCCTCCATCTATGCACCATTCTGTAGGGTAGTACACTACACCTTTCCAAACAGAATACCTAGCCTCCACCTTTAACACTTGTGCGCATAGCAAGCCTCACTGTGGTGTTCATCTGGTGGCTTTCAAGGAAAGGGTTCTTGCATCATTGACGAACGGTGGTGTGGATCACCATTAGAGGGTTTGAACCCTTCAAGCCTGACATCTGATCTCCCTGACTAATCAGGCCAAAAACAAGGTAACATCATGCTGTCTTAAAGCATGAACCTATGTGTGCATGTATGTTCCGCAGTAAAATTTTTGTTTTACACCTTACATGCATCGGCCTTCAAAGGCCAGTTTACTTTCAACATCATATCATACATGCTCCAAATACATCATAAGTGGCTATGGACAAAATCCCATGCTCACTCAAAGTATACAAATATATCAAGGCATGAGTAGAAATCAAAATACAAGACTTAGAAAGAAATCATGAACACTACAAAAGCATGGAAAACTCAACATGCAATATGTTCATGATCTAAGTCTCAAAATACTACATAACATGATATGTGCATCAAATAGACTCCTCCAAAATGCCATGCTAGCCCAATGCACCACATGCAACAGCCATCCACTAAGTGGGCTTCTTGCCCGAAGCTCCTCCGTGCTTATAATGCCCTGAAATGATGTCCCTAAACGCGGGGTGAGATATACAAATATATCTCAGTAAACCAAGGGTACTAGAGGCTTTCTCCACCCCATGGCTCACTCAATGTGCAACAATAACATTATGCAATATGCATGACATACAATACCACAAACAACTGGGGACAACCCAAGAACATCCACATTAGGATTACGTTCGAGGACCCCATCATATAACTCCCAGGAACCTTCCTGGTGCCTCTCCCATGGATGAGACGACTCCATGGCAAAACCCAACTGGAACTCCTCATGAGCCCTATCCAGCGGAAGTCCCTCGTTCGGATCATCCTGGTGCCGCTCCCAGAGTCGGCCCCACGGCAAAACCCGACTAGAATCCCCAACAGAATATCCAGCGGATGTCCAAACCAACACACGTCTTCCGGCCAGAGACCACACAATGTCACACATAACAAGCAATAATGCATGAAAACATATAATCACACAATTCTATAAACACAAAATCCAACCACAACCTTCCACTAGGTGTGGTGGAGCACACAAGGGATTAAACCCCAGTTCCAAGGGTTTACCTCAACACCGAAAGTCCCGTTCCACACGTACACTGCAATTCAATCTTCCACAATCACGTCCGTGTGAGGCACCCTACAATGATCAACATCATGATCAACATTTTTCCAGATTTACACAAAACCTCAAATTCATGACATTTTGCTAATTTTTTTCTAAGTTAAAAATCCCACTTTTTCACCTAAATTTTTCATGGCATTTCTAGCTCACACACATCATTCTAAGGCATTTTCATCTAATACCATTTTTCCATTTGAGCTCCTTATCATCACACATCTAAGATTAAAGACTTAGAGTTCATATTTTTGGATCTACGAAATCAACCGTAAAAATACTACAAATATACTCACAATCAAAGCTTGACACTCCTTCAAGGCTTATCCAAGCAATGAGAGATCCAATGCCTCCAAGAACACCAATTTCCCCAATAAATTCGAATCTTCCCTTGGCCAATAGCGCCCCAAAGAGGTGATTTCAAGGCTTGAGAGTATCACCAATGGCTTTCGAATGTGTTTTCCAATGAATTTCAACACAAAAACCAAAGCATTTGGTTGAGAAACCAACAAATGGTGAAGGAGGGGAGATGAGGGGTTTTCATGGAGGAAGGAAAGGAAGCTACGGGAAGAAGAGAAAGAGGAGAGAGAGGGTGTAAGGTGGCTGAGTGAATTAAGTGGATTTTGGGTCACGCGGGTCCCACACGCGATTTAACTTTAATCCAATCCACAATTCCGACCACAGATTCCTAATCTACTAATTTTTCTGGTTCATGACATATTTTTATTTCCTAAAAATATTGATAAGAATCTCACACTTATCGGTACATTTATGCCGCAGTATTTTACACCAGAAAATCACTATTCATCGATTTTTCACAAATTTGCCTATTCACTCAATTTTTCGCCCTGAGTCCGTTTCCGGCATTATTTTTTGTCATATGAAGTCGTACTCAATTTTTATGCCTAGGGATACGTGTTTGGTAATTTACCATTTTGCCCATTTTACCCGTTTTGGCTTTAGTTCTTGGGTTTTCACGAATCCTTCCATTTTAAATTCACAATATCATACAAAAACACACATTTAGATTTATGAGGTGTTATAAGGATGAACACTATCAAACAAAAGGAAGAAGAGAATAGCAAGATACTTGTAGCCGAGCTAGACCTCATTGATGAAGTCAGAGTTATGGCACATTGTCGGGATATGACAACCGAGCGATTAATAGCAGCTAAATACAACAGAAAAGTGAGACCAAGTTCATTTGAGAAAAAATGACCTGGTACTCAGAAGGACATATATTGGCAACAAGAATGCCAGAGATGGAAAGATAGTTGCAAACTGGGAAGGCCCTTACCGGGTTAAAGAAAAGCTCAGAAAGGAGCCTATGTCCTGGAAACGACAGAAGGCAATTCTATCAAGAGAACATGGAATGCTGATAAACTGAGATGTATTATAGTTAAATCTAGGATCCATAATCTGAATATTTGAAGTATTTTCAATTTCTAGGTGAATTATTTTTCTTTTTTAGGGATTGGTTAAAGCCAACTGTATCGGCAAATTTATGTAATTGGCGTATTTGATATCGATAAATAAGGAGTTTTTATTTTTAAAACTTATCCTCACAAGATTACGATGCATCAACATAAAATCTAAGATACATGCGCGATTTGTCATACTGACTCTGATCAAGTCGAAATGCTCCAGACTAAGGTCGAAAGGCCCTAGTAGGGCATGTGACAATATTGCCTTTACCTTGGATAGAACCGGGTTACGAAACCCCGGTCATGATTAGAGCTGACAATGATCACCTTCATCGATAGTGACTTAACATAATGTTAAGTTAAAATAAACATGCGTCATGGAGAATGACAAAAAGTGAAATCCGTATGATATGTTTTGACCCCGGCCAGGTCAATAAATAATAACTAGAGAAACATATATCCGAGTTACAAAACTAATCCATCTCGGATGGAGGAAAAATTGGAATAAGGTTTGAAATAATTGGAAAATTGTCTAAGTTACAAACCCAGATAAAGGATATGCAAAGAACTTGCTTATCAAATAAACAAAATGCCAAAATGCTTAGAAGTGTTGATAAATGCTAAAAATCTTAAGCAACTCGGCAAACTGGCAAACCTGAAACACTCAGGAAAATATCCAAGTTATTATGGAGGCATGAAATGTAAAGTGCAAGATGCCAGTATTAAGCAAAATCATTCAAAGGTAGAAAAGATGATAGACAATATCGAGAATATAAGAGCAGGAAAAGATCGGGTAATAACCCGGCAATATTCATCACAAAGTCAAAAGGGGCTTAAAAAGCCCCAGGAAAAAGAAAGAAGATTACAAATAAAACCGGCATTCCGGTCCTTCATTCAATAGGGGTCTCTACCTGTTCCATCTGAACGTCACCCACCTCAGCCGTAGCCTGATTGGTGACCTCCTCACCTCCCTCAACTCGGTCACCCTCAATCTGAGTCACCAAATCACCAGCAGGGGACTTCGAAGGAGGAGGAGGAAAGATCTGACCATTGCTGACGTAGGCCTTCAGATTAAAGCCGGTAGTATTAAACTACAAGCCAGGGTTAAGAACCTTAATTTGGTTCAGTGCATTGTTGAAGGAATCGACAACTGACTTCTCAAGCTCTCCCCGATAAAACAGGGCATCATTCTTGGCTTCCTTCAACTTTACCTAAACACGTTCTTTTATAATTTTAAAATCCTTCAAAGATTGACTGTTGCAGGCCTGCAAATACTAAAAGGCATTGTGATCCTTCTGAAGGGTGGTCAAGTCCCCCTTCACTTTCGCCAGCTCCACAACAATTTGATCGTGATCATTTTGAAGGGTGGTGAAGTCCTCCTTTACTTTCACCAACTCGGCAACAGTTTTAGCCCTCTCTTCCCTGGCTGTGTTTACCTCATCGAGGGTACGAATATACTTATTTTTCAAAGAAAGTAAAGGCCTCGCTAACGAAGCCATCTTCATGCAATTAATTTCAATATTTTCTAACTCCCTCACCTCAAAAAGTAATAAAGGGAGTAAAATTGAAAAAATGCTCTCGCGGGCAAACCACATCTCAAAAATCACCATTGATCCTGGATTGCCATGAGGCATATTTTGCGAGACCAGTGACAGAGGGAGGGGAATGAGTCTTGACTAGTGGAGTAGATGTAGGGGTACTCTTATTAGCGACCAAAGCTTGAGAAGAGGCAGGGGCACCCTTATTAGCTAGGGTTCCCTTGACCTTATCGCCAACAGCAGGCTTCTTGGCTTTCAAGTCAGGAGCTTTTCTTGGTTGTCAAGTTGACAACCACATATTTTTTACCCCGGCTAAGGGCAGCCAGGAAGCTGGGTTGCTCATTCTGCTGGCCCTCCATACCCAAAACTGCAAATTAAAGACATAAAACCGAGTTATAAAGGCACATTATAATCAATATATGCGTAAATGCTCAAACAAAATTCATACTTATTTCAAAGTCAAGCTCTTCTTGAGACTTGAAGATAAAGGACGCAACACTGGCATTGCCATGTAACTTGATATATTCACCCATGGCAATAATAGTGTCGACATCAGCATAACTCAACTCGGTTTCCTTAAAATAGTATCACGAGGAAGCAAACTTATAATTGTCAGACAACCAATACAAGGGAAACTTCCCTTCCATATCTTCAGAATCAGAAGCGTTGAAAAACCAAGCTTCCTTTCCGGGATTTGCAGAAACCTTAAAGAACTTCTCCTTGAAGTTCTTAAACGACTTAGAATAAACATGAAAAAGCTTTCGACCAGCGATGTCCCGAAGAGTGACCCAACCCTTCCGTTCCGGTGGTTCACGGCCAGTTCGAGGTGTGATAGCTTGAAAAAAGAAAAAAAAAGACAGAAATGGAACAAGGCAGTGTAAGGTAGGCATAAAAGCGTTCAAAGGCTTTAACGAAACCCCACCCGTTGGGATGAAGTTGGAAAGGAGCTATACGGAGATGTTTTAAAACACAAATCTGGAACTTGGTCAAGGGAAACCTAATGCCAAGTTGAGTCACCAGATCCCGATAGAAAGAGAAAAAGCAAGATTCATCCGAGTTCCTCCCAGAACAAACTGGCTCATCTTCATGCGAATGAACTATATCATAATTCTCTAACTTCCCGACAGGGAGCCCGGACATATCATCCACACTCATCTCAGAGCCAGTGCTTAAAACCTCATAAGTTACCCAGGGAAACTACGCTATTAAGGCGACATGAGAAGACTCAGAATCTGACTCAGCAGAATGAGAATCCTCTATAATCTCTGGTGGAGATGATGCCATAAATACCTAAAATAATAAAAAAAACATTCAGAAGGACAGAATGGGCATACCTAAATCAAAAAAGCTACTAGAGGAAGAAACGCTAGAGGATGAAGAAGTGGGTTTGTTCGAGATTGTGATCGGATCATCTGCCTCACCAGAAGCTGAGGTGAATCCCGGAACATCTTCATGACGGCAACTAGCCAAAGTAGACTCGGCTAAGGAGTCACATCATTTCTCAATGAGTTTAGAACTTAGAAAGACATAAGGATAACATCGACCGACTTGCTTGGACTGGAAGGACTTTGTAAGAACTCGGGTGACTGATGACACATTGAGATCCGGTGTAGAAGCGACATTGGAAAGGTTCAAATCGGTTTGGGGAAAACACCGGGAAACACGTCTGTTTGCCAAAAGACGACCCCTACACCGCCTGGAAGAACCATGACACCGGCCTGTAGGGTTCTCATCTAAACCACGACTCGACAACCTGGATCTCTTTTTAGATCTACCACCATGATAACACGAAGCATGGCTTCACGTTTTTCTTCTTCAGTTCTCGAAATCCCCCATAATCAAAACCGAACCCATGAGGGACCTTCTTTAACAACTCAGATTCTTCCTCTTTCTCCCCCTCATAATGCACAACTGAAGAAGGATGTTTTTTCCCTCTCATTATGATAAATATCGAAACGACAATAAATTCAAAATAACGATGAAGGAAATAACAGACAGTGGAGAACAATGCAATTTAAATGTCTTCAAATAACATGCATTTCTCTGAGGAAACTAAAAACGCAACAACAAACGATTTACCAGAATGACATATCAAGAACACAATTTCAAAATAGAAAAGGACGAATATCTAGAAATTAAATAGCCAAAAGCAAACTACTGAAGAGGAAAAGAAGAGAAGTTGGAAGGTAAACAAGGATACCTGAGTAGAAGAAATGAAGTTTAAGAGTCTATAAAAGCATGTTTGCATATGCTAGCACACAAAGAATTGTGCAAATAAGAACTTCTGTAGAGTAAAAAAAGTAAAAGAGAAAGAATTAAAAGCAGGCACGTTTATATACTGGTAGTGATAACCGCAATGGTTATGAATTTCAAAGGTCAGGGGCATTCTATCATTACACCCTAAAAAGTAATGATTAGATGCTTGAAACAACCAATTCAATAAATGCGCACGAAATGCGAAAATGGCACAAATTGGCTGCAGCACGCTACTGAAGGCGACACGCACCACATGTCAAAACAAAATTATTACCGACATAAAAGTTGCTTAAATCCTGAAAAGATCATCACACATGTAACAGGGAAAATAAGAACCCGCAATCGGGATCCAGGAACTGGACAACCAGGCATAAGGATGCCAAGTCGGGTTGCAGGAGCGATGAGATTAGGGGAAACTCGCTAGTTTGATCCCAACAACTCAGGCCCATTCACAACCCAGTTAAAAGAAATATATATAGTATCTCACCGATTACATACTCAACCTGACGAGACAAGGGTAATAAGGTACTATTCCCCATTCCAGAAATTTAGAAGCTCAGAATATATGCATAAGGAGTTCACGAGAATTGTAAGAACCCGCACCGCTAATTAAGGTAATTAATGAATTAATTATGATAAATTAGGAAATGATTCCATAATTGACCTTAATAATTATTATTTGGCTTAAATAATTATAGTAAGTGAGTAAGAATGCTGAAAGTCATTTTTTGGAAGAAAAGCGCAGATACCGATTCTGCTACCCGGTATAAATGCGTACCGGAAAAGTAACCCGGAAAATTATAATAAATTCATGATAATTACTACAATAATATGTAGGACTTGTAAAACAAGTCTCAAGTCAAACTAATAAGATCTGATGCCAGAACTGATACTGGCTATGGAAAAGCGCGTACTGGAAAAGTGCTCCGAAAAATAAAATAAAAATATGAAAATTCGTAGAAAAATGTGTAGGTTTAGATTCCAAAGTTTGGGATCAAGATCTTTTGCGTAGCTATTAAGGCTAATACTGCGCGTTATGGCTTAAATGCCTATATGCATTAGATGGCACATGATCCTAGGTTAAAAATTAAACCTACGTGCCTCCATTTTCTGCAAACATTCCAGCCACCTCTTTTCACCTTCTCCTCCATTGTTGTGAGCCAAGGAGCTTCCTTTCTCCTTGGTTTCTTCTCCAAATACCTTGGGCTTGTGAGAGCTTGCTTGGTGAGGGTGAAAGTTAGCCTTGGGACTGCATTATTGACCTCTTTCTAAGTTGAGAGAGCTATATTGGGTGAAGGTGTGAGGCTGAGTTTGTGTTGTGTGGGTGTTGAAGCTTCAAGTAGCTTCCTTGGGAGGAAAGAACTCACCTTGTTGCTCTATTTTCGTCATCCCTAAAGTCAGTACCTTGGAGCTGACTTGTGAGCTCCAAGAGCACCATTGTTGGGCTGTTCAATCTTGGGGGTAAGCTTCCTCATCTTTGATCTTAAGTTTTGATGGTTAAAGTTGATGTCTTGCCATGTTTAATGAGTAAACAAGAGGGTAATCTGAGTATGAACCTAAAACAGATTAAAAATGCATGCTTTAACGTAATTAAGAGTTAAAAGTTGGATCTTTGGAGTGGATATACACGAAATGCAGAAACTGCATTCTGTCGTGAGATATCCGGATATTTGTCAAACAGATATCCGAATATGGATATCCGGATATTGTATATCCGGATATGTCCAGTAAGATATCTGGATATTGCATATCCGGATATGCCCCAAGGAATATCCAGATATTCTGGGATTTCAAAGAACAGTAGCCGTGTTGTGTGAACAATAGGCTATTGGGGGTTTGTGGACCCTAGATTAAGGGAGTTGGACTTCTGTAATTAATGAACTAAGTCAGAATCACATGATTAAGGGCTTATGGCTTTATTGGAAGCCTTAAGACGTAAAACGTAAAGGAAAGGCGTAGTCTTTAAGTTGTATGCTTGTGATGCATAATTAATGACATATTGTTGGTCCATAACAGATTGTGATACTGCTGTGTTTGGGCTTGAGAGTGGTTGAACTCTTGCCTTGGATTGATTGCTTGCAAGGTAAGATTTCATGTCCTCGGTTTAGCCATGTTGTGGTTCCACCATGTCCCATGGGGATGTGGGTTATGCATGCTGTGTTACATGCTTTTGATATTTGGAAATATTGTTGAGCTATTTTATGCAATGTGCTTTTATGATATGCAATGTGGTGTCCACCTTTATGGTAAGCCTGAGTATGTAGTACATACGATAAGGTGAGGCTGTGGGTGAGGTGCAAGCGGTGTTCCTTATACTCATGTGGGTTTAGACGTATTCCTACATTTCTCTGGCCAGTAGATAGTATAAACACACATGGCACGAATATCTGTTGCACTGCATAGTTTTGGAACTAATATTGGAAATATTGCTTTTGAACTTATATTACACGTGTAAGTGAGCTTGGGGTGGAAGATCCTTGAGGACCCCTTGTCTTACTGAGATTTCTTGTTTAGAGATCTCACCCCACGTTTGGGGACGCTTATTTCAGGTTCAGGTAATGTTGAGGGCTCAGGTGGCAGGAGGCCAGAGCTGAGTTAGATATTACTGTGATGTGCTGACATGTTAGATGATGGATGTTGACTGCTGTCATGTTTTCCGTTATTATTATTATGTTGAGACTATTGTTGGGCATTGTGCCTTATTTAGTGAGCATGGGATTTGTCCATGCCACATAGACTTGAGTATGCTTTCTTTTAGTTAAAGTTGTATTAAAGTATCAGGATTTTGGTCCAGGCTATGTGTTGTAGTCCTGTGACTTAGATACTCACTTGTTATTTATATATGAGGTATTTCAGTTAGTTGTCTTGCAATTTACATACAGACAATATTTTATGAAATTGATTAAGTAATCAAGTTGGCTATGGTTAATGACGTCATAATTGAATTAAAGAAAAAGTCATTCCGCATTTTAATTAAGCGAGGCTTAATATGATAGTATGTTAACAATCCGGGTTTACATGGGCTGTTACATTTTATGGTATCAGAGCATTTTCTAGGGAAAAGCCTGTATGTATTGCAATAACTTAGGATGTTTCGTTGCATGTCTACTTTGTGTTCTCTCTAATGGGTGTGTATTATGATAATGCATATGTGACCACATGGCGTGGGCCTGATCAACTCATTCTTTGTGTAACTTGTGCAGAGTCATGGTGCCACCAAAGAGGAACCAGAGTACGAGTGAGGATCAACCGGATCCTATCCTGGCTGCATTAGCCAAGATGCAGGCGGCCCGACTAGCCGACCAGGAGGCCACGAGTTTGGCAAATCAGGCTATGTTGGACGCCATTAGAGAGGCGAACAGGAGAGCCACCGCTGAGGTTCTAGAGGAGAACCGGATGGCCAACATGACTATGATGAGGGTCATGTAGGAGGAGATGAGGGCTGGTCCTGCTGCTGGCCAGTGTCCTCCACCACCTCCACCACCGCCACCGCCTCCACCTCCACCTAGTCAACAGGAGGACACCCAGAGTCATATGGGTAAGGATAGCCACTTGACGGGGGTTATGCAGGCCGTTCCTGTTTTTGCTGAGGATCGAGACGAGATAGACCGCCGGCTGAATGCTTTCCGCAAGCATAAGCCACCTACTTTCGATGGGTCCTACGACCCCATTGCTGCTGCTAGATGGCTCCAGGCCCTGGACAAGATATTCAGGGTGATGCAGTGCACCGATCTGCAGAAGTTGATGTTCGCCACATACATGCTGGAGGGCGATGCCCACGAGTGGTGGACGAACACCTCTCAGGTGTTTGAGATGCAAGGGCACGTGAAGACGTGGCCATTCTTTGAGGATTGCTTCCTTGGTCGATACTTCCCTTGTGACGCTCAGGAGAGGAAGCAGTGAGAGTTCGACAGATTGGTTCAGGGCTCGTTGTCTGTGGACGAGTACTTGGCCAAATTTAATGAGCTGGTCAACTTTGCTCATTTTCGTATGGCGAGACCGACTCCCATCTTTTTAGCTGCTAAGTTCCGGAGGGGACTTAATGAGGACATTGCTGGACATCTTGCTGGTTCTACTTCGAGAGACTTCGGGGCCTTGGTACAGCAGTGTCGGGATATTGAGGACTTCTGCAGTGCGATTCAGGCCAAGATTGAGGTGCCACAGGGTACTGGTGGTTCCGCTTCCTGGACAGACAGGAAGTTTGGGAACAAGGGCAAGGGAAAACAGTTGGCGGCTAAGCAAGCGCCAAATCAGTTTAAGAAAACTTCTGCTCAGGGGAACACAGCGAGACCTCCTGCTCCCAGATGCTCGGGATGCGGGAAGTCACATTTTGGGCCGTGTGCTACAGGCCAGTTGATATGCTTCCAGTGTGGCAAGGAGGGCCACTATTCTAGAGATTTCCCGACGGCGAGAGCTGCTGCAGTGTAGGCCTTTCCTTTGCAGATGGTACCTACAGGGGCACCAACAGTGCCACCTACTACTGGGCGTGTGTACACCCTAGATCGTCAACAATCGGACAGAGCTCCGAACCTGGTCAGAGGTACTATTACCATTGGTGGTTCAGCTGTTGATGTGCTTTTTGATTCCGGGGCAACGTATTCTTTTGTTGCTACCCCTATTGCTATGGGGCTTGAGTTGCCCAGTGCTGTGATTTCTCCACCAATGCTGGTGACCACCGCCATCGGAGAAAAATGTTTGACCTCCACTGTCCATCGCGATGTAGCGTTCCAGTGGGATGGCCGTGACTTCTCGGTAGATCTGATAGGATTTCCGATGACCAACTTGGAGATTATTCTGGGCATGGATTGGCTGTCCAGAAACTGTGCATTGATTGATTGTTGTGCCAAGAGAGTGGTGATGTCTCCGGATGGGTCCACAGCTAGTTCCTCACCGTTCATTTCAGTCCTGCAGGCGAGGAGGGCCTTGAGAGCAGGGGCATTTGGCTATGTCATGTTGGGAGGTTTGGTGAGTGCGACACAGGAGGATCTCATTGGCATTCCTGTGGTGAGGGAATTCCTCGAGGTGTTTCCCGAGGAGATTCCCGAGTTTCCACCGCAGAGGGAGATAGAGTTCTCCATTGATTTATTGCCTGGTGTGGGGCCTATTTCATTAGCTCCATATCGGATGTCGCCACCGGAGTTGGCAGAGCTGAAGAAGCATATTGAGGAGCTTTCAGTGAAAGACTTCATTCGGCCGAGTCTGTCTCCTTGGGGAGCACCGGACATATTTGTGAAAAAGAAAGATGGGACTATGTGATTATGCACCGACTACAGGCAGTTAAACAAGGTGACAATCAAGAACAAGTATCCTCTTCCACGCATTGATGATTTGTTGGATCAGCTCAGGGGTGCTTGCGTGTATTCAAAGATCGATCTCCGGTCTGGATACCATCTGATACGGGTTAAGCCGGAGGATGTCCCAAAGACAGCGTTTCGCTCAAGGTACGAACATTATGAGTATTTGGTGATCCCGTTTGGACTCACCAATGCATCCGCAGTGTTTATGGACTACATGAACAAGATCTTCCAGCCATACCTGGATCAGTTTGTGATCGTCTTCATTGACGACATCTTGAGTTACTCCAAGATAGAGGAGGAGTATATTGAGCACTTGAAGATTGTGTTGCAAGTGTTGAAAGAGAAAAAGTTATATGCCAAGCCGTCGAAATGTGAGTTTTGGCTCAAGTCGGTGAAATTTCTGGGTCATGTGATTTCTGCTGATGGAGTTGCAATTGATCCTAACAAGATTGAGGCCGTGATGGATTGGGAACGACCCAAGACGGTTACAGAAGTGAGAAGCTTCTTAGGTTTGGCAGGGTACTACAGGAGGTTCATAGAGGGATTCTCCAAGATGGTGTTACCGATGACTCGCCTTACCCGAAAGGAGACTCCATTTGTGTGGACACATGAGTGTGAGGAGTGCTTCTAGGAGTTGAAGGAGAGACTGACTACTGCTCCTGTGTAGTCCTTCCTGATCCTGCGGAGCAGTTTGAACTTTATTGTGATGCCTCTGGTAAGGGGCTAGGCTGTGTGCTGATGCAGAAAGGGAAAGTTGTTGCTTATACTTCAAGACAGTTGAAACCTCATAAGGAGAACTACCCGACTCTCGACTTAGAGTTGGCAGCTATTGTTTTTGCTTTCACGATTTGGAGGCATTACCTGTACGGTATGAAGTTTTCTGTTTTCAGTGACCACAAGAGTCTGAAATATTTGTTTGACCAGAAGGAGTTGAACATGAGACAACGAAGATGGATGGAGTTCTTGAAGGACTACGACTTTGAGTTGAGGTATCATCCTGGCAAGGCCAATGTGGTAGCCGATGCTTTGAGTCAGAAATCCGTGAGCTTATCCAGTTTGATGATGAGCGACTATGAGGTGATTGAAAAGTTCAGAGACTTGAGGGTGAACTCCTTGTTTGGGGCGCACTGCTTGAGATGGAAACAGCAAAAGTGATTAATGAGCTGATGGAAAAGATTAAAGAGGCGCAAGTGCAAAGATAGTGCCTTGATTATGTGAAAAACCTGGACGGTGTGTCTTGGAATGAGGATGGTTTGCTGTTGTTTCAGAAGAGGGTTGTAATCCCTCGAGGACCATTGACTGAGGAGGTTATGGTAGAGGCTCATAAGGGCCAATTTACTATCCACCCTGGTGCTACAATAATGTACCAGGACTTAAAAAGAAATTTTTGGTGGCCGGGCATGAAGAAGGACATAGCGGTCTACGTGTCCAAGTGTCTTATATGTCAGAAAGTGAAGATTGAGCACCAGAAACCGTCTGGTAAACTTCAACCTCTTGAGATTCCACAGTGGAAATGGGAGAGTATTTCCATGGACTTCGTGGTGGGATTGCCGAAGACTCAGGCTGGTTGTGACTCTATCTGGGTCATTGTGGACAGATTGACCAAGTCTGCCCATTTTCTTCCAGTGAGGTGAGCTTCACTACAGAGCAGTTGGCCAAGATATATGTCCGCGAGATTGTGAGGCTTCACGGGGTGCCCGAGAGTATCATCAGTGATAGGGACCCGAAGTTCACATCTCGGTTCTGGGAGGCGCTGCAGGGAGCTTTTGGTACACAGCAGAGATTGAGTACTGCCTATCACCTTCAGACTGACGGACAGACTGAGCGGACCATCCAGACATTAGAGGACATGTTGAGGGCTTGCACGTTGGAGCAGGTTTCAGCATGGGATAGGTACCTTCCGTTGGTGGAATTTTTGTACAACAACAGTTTTCATGCTAGTCTGGGTATGGCACCCAACGAGGCGCTGTATGGTAGGAGGTGTCGGACTCCTACTTGCTGGTCTGAGGTTGGAGACAAAGAGCTATTTGGCTTGGACTTTGTCCAAGATACTACCCAGCAGATCCAGATGATCAGGAAAAAGTTGAAGCAGGCGCGGAATCGCCAGAAGAGCTACTACGATGTCAAGCATCGTCCACTTGAGTTCAGTGAGGGTGAGCACGTGTTTGTTAGACTTTCACCTGTCACTGGTGTTAGACGGGCACTCGGAGTAAGGATGTTGAGCGGTTTATTGGGCCCTACCAGATCCTTGGTAGAGTAGGACCTGTTGCCTATCGACTTGCCTTACCTCCAAACTTAACCAACATCCACGACGTGTTTCACGTGTCTCAGCTTCGGAGGTACATAGAAGATCCTTCGCACGTGGTGCAACCTGATGATGTGGAGGTTCGGGATAACCTAAAGACTCTCGTCGGACCACTCAAGATTCTCGATCAAGGCGAGAAACAGCTTAGAAGCAAGACTATTCCGATGGTCAAGGTGCAGTGGACTGGGCGTAGTCCCGAGGAGTGCACATGGGAGCGAGAGGATGAGCTTCTCCGGCAGTATCCTGACTTTCGAGACAGGTATGTTTTTGATTTTGAGGACAAAATCCTTAAAAAGGTGGGGTGAATGTAAGAACCCGCACCGCTAATTAAGGTAATTAATGAATTAATTATGATAAATTAGGAAATGATTCCATAATTGACCTTAATAATTATTATTTGGCTTAAATAATTATAGGAAGTGAGTAAGAATGCTGAAAGTCGCTTTTTGGAAGAATAGCGCAGATACCGGTTCTGCTACCCGGTATAAATGCGTACCGGAAAAGTATCCCGAAAAATTATAATAAGTTCATGATAATTACTAGAATAATGTGTAGGACTTGTAAAACAAGTTTCAAGTCAAAATAATGAGATCTGATGCCAGAACTGATACTGGCTATGGAAAAGCGCGTACCGAAAAGGTGCTCCGAAAAATAAAATAAAAATATGAAAATTCTTAGAAAAATGTGTAGGTTTAGATTCCAAAGCTTGGGATCAAGCTCTTTTGCGTAGCTATTAAGGCTAATACTGCGCGTTATGGCTTAAATGCCTATTTATGCATTAGATGGCACATGATCCTAGGTTAAAAATTAAACCTACGTGCCTCCATTTTCTGCAAACACTCCAACCACCTCTTGTCACCTTCTCCTCCATTGTTGTGAGGCAAGGAGCTTTTTTCTCCTCGGTTTCTTCTCCAAATACCTTGGGCTTGTGAGAGCTTGCTTGGTGAGGGTGAGAGTTAGCCTTGGGACTGCATTGTTGGCCTCTTTCTGAGTTGAGAGAGCTGTGTTGGGTGAAGGTGTGAGGCTAAGTTTGTGTTGAAGCTTCAAGTAGCTTCCTTGGGAGGAAAGAACTTACCTTGTTGCTCTATTTTCGTCCTCCCTAAAGTCAGTACCTTGGAGCTGACTTGTGAGCTCCAAGAGCATCATTGTTGGGCTGTTCAAGCTTGGGGGTAAGCTTCCTCATCTTTGATCTTAAGTTTTGATGGTTAAAGTTGATGTCTTGCCATGTTTAATGAGTAAACAAGAGGGTAATCTGAGTATGAACCTAAAACAGATTAAAAATGCATGCTTTAACGTAATTAAGTGTTAAAAGTTGGATCTTTGGAGTGGAGATTCACGAAATGCAGAAACTACATTCTGTCGTGAGATATCCGGATATTTGTCGAACAGATATCCGGATATGGATATCCGGATATGGTATCCGGATATGGATATCCGGATATGGTATCCGGATATGGATATCCGGATATGGTATCCGGATATAGATATCCGGATATGGGATCTGGATATCCGGATATTGTATATCCGGATATGTCCAGTAAGATATCCGGATATTGCATATCCGGATATGCCCCAAGGAATATCCGGATATGCCCCAAGGAATATCCGGATATTCTGGGATTTCGAAGAACAGTAGCCGTACTGTGTGAACAGTAGGCTATTGGGGGTATGTGGACCCTAGATTAAGGGAGTTGGACTTCTGTAATTAATGAACTAAGTCAGAATCACATGATTAAGGGCTTATGGCTTTGTTGGAAGCCTTAAGACGTAAAACGTAAAGGAAAGGCGTAGTCTTTAAGTTGTATGCTTGTGATGCATAATTAATGACATATTGTTGGTCCATAACAGATTGTGATACTGCTGTGTTTGGACTTGAGAGTGGTTGGACTCTTGGCTTGGATTGATTGCTTGCAAGGTAAGCTTTCGTGTCCTCGGTTTAGCTATGTTGTGATTCCACCATGTCCCATGGGGATGTGGTTTATGCATGCTGTGTTACATGTTTTGATATTTGGAAATATTGTTGAGCTATTTTATGCAATGTGCTTTTATGATATGCAATGTGGTGTCCACCTTTACGGTAAGCCTGAGTATGTAGTACATACGATAAGGTGAGGTTGTGGGTGAGGTGCAAGCGGTGTTCCTTGTACTCATGTGGGTTTAGACGTATTCCTACATTTCTCTGGCAAGTAGATAGTATAAACACACATGGCACGAATATCTGTTGCACTGCATAGTTTTGGAACTAATATTGGAAATATTGTTGTTGAACTTATATTGAACATGTAAGTGAGCTTGGGGTGGAAGATCCTTACGGACCCCTTGTCTTACTGAGATTTCTTGTTTATAGATCTCACCCCACGTTTGGGGACGCTTATTTCAGGTTCAGGTAATGTTGAGGGCTCAGGTGGTAGGATGCCAGAGTTGAGTTAGATATTACTGTGATGTGCTGACATGTTAGATCCTGGATGTTGACTATTGTTATGTTTTCCGTTATTATTATTATGTTGAGACTATTGTTGGGCATTGTGCCTTATTTAGTGAGCATGAGGTTTGTCCATGCCACATAGACTTGAGTATGCTTTCTTTTAGTTAAAGTTGTATTAAAGTATCAGGATTTTGGTCCAGGCTATGTGTTGTAGTCCTGTGACTTAGATACTCACTTAGTATTTACATATAAGGTATTTCAGTTAGTTGTCTTGCAATTTACATACAGGAAGTATTTTATGAAATTGATTAAGTAATCAAGTTGGCTAAGGTTAATGACGTCATAATTGAATTAAAGAAAAGTTATTCTGCATTTTAATTAAGGGAGACTTAATACGATAGTATGTTAACAATCCGGGTTAACACGGGTTGTTACAAGAATTCGAGCATTCTCGACAAAACCTCGGATTAATACAAAAAGAAGTTCACCCTGGCAGCCTGGATACCCAAGCAGCCTGGCTGAGGGGCAACTGTTATATATCCATATAAGGAGCCCATTGATTGACAAGCCCAACAAGGGGCATTCTAAGATTTAAATCAAGCATAATTACGGAAGGATATCCATCAAGCATACCAATCCTATTACGACAGCATGATAGATGGACCTGGGCCACCATTAGAGGCACTAAAGGTCCATAGATAAACCCTATAAATAAGAGGTAAAATCTACATGTACATTACGCTCTCTCTCTCTCTCTCTCTTACTGTTATATTGTCATTGTGCGCACACACCCTTTGGCAAAGCCGTTATCATTTTCTTGTGCACATTGAACTGCTCGACTCAAGGGTATCTCCTCCAATTAATAGATACTTTGGAGAGGGCACTAGATCCAAGATCAACATACTAGTCCATTGGGCTAGACATCTCTATTTCCAAGACAGAACATGTACAATTATAAATTCAAAGCATAAAATTAACTATAAGGATTGGATTAGGAATTGAGAATTTGAAGCTATTGGTTTACATAGGTGGGATTAAACGAGTAACATACTAACAACTTAATAGTTTATTAGTGATAAACATCTAACGGTTCTCATGTTAATTAAAGGGAACATGAGCCTTTTATAACTTCGTAGTATAAGTTAAAAAATTCATAAAAATGAAAATGTAAAAATTCTAGAAAAAAAAAAAAAAAAAAACTTACGAAGATAAATTTAAACACAATGAAATTATAAAGGTTTTTTTTTCTTCTTTACAGTAAAATTCTTTCAACCATCCTTGAAATTAAATTTAATATTAGATGCCAATGTTGGCGTTCTGAAGATAATGAAATTCTCTTTAACGTTATGTTTTGTTTTGTTTTTTTGTTTTTTTTTTTTTGGTGTGGGACTTTAACGTTGTGTTAATTGGATAAGAATTGACCATTCACTTAATTATATATTATTAAGTTTACATATGAAATTAGAAATGATTTTATTGAAATAGAAAGTGCTTAAATTTCCTAATTTATTTTTTGTTTAAAAAATGACATGTATAATTCTTAATTTTTTAAGTTTAATTTTTTCAAATTAGTTATTTATATATATTTATAATTTAAATATTTTTAAATTTTAAATTTTTACTTTAAATTAATTATACATATTCCTTTTTAATAATTTTAAATATTTTTTCATCTTATAATTTAAATATTTTAATAGTAATGCAATAGTTATATAAAGAAAATGTTTGTATCTAAGACATTATTCTCATTAAAAACAGGGCAAGTGAGAATCCCCATTGATCTTTTGTCCTTCGCTGTTGTTTTATGAACAAAACTCTTAGTTTCGTCTTTCTCGTTGCAAGGGTTTTTATTTTTCATCTTAAAACATCTCAGTTAGCTCTTTTTATGTTTTAACTGTTATCCTTCAAATTGAACCCTATGAACATGTAATTGTGTCAATCCTCTTTCTTTTTAATGGTACTCACATTTTTTTAGGACAAAACTGTAACACCCCGTTCTAGAACCGATTAAACAATTCCATCGAATTGAGTATGATTGTATGTGTGATAGCATCTACTATACCAGGAATATCAATGAACCCTATTATTGAAATCGCTTAGGATACCCTTTTTTAGCTTCTAGAATAGAATCTATTTCTTAGTTCAACTCTTATCTTACTAACTGGAATCAAAAAATTAGTAGATCTGTTACGTATGACATTAGGTGCAGTTACAATCACAACAATTGAATTAAAGTACAGATAAATTTTTTCCTTTTTATTTATAAACGTTTCTGTTTAAAATCAATTTCATAATTAAAACAATTCCAATGATTGTAACCAAAACTTAACTATGTGTGGAACACCTAATATAATTTTATTTTGACACTACGATGCTACCATAGTGTGTCAATTAGTCCCCTTAGACCAACAAGGCTTAAAACTCCTTTTTATTATTATTTAACACTAAACATCTCCACTCTTTATTTATTTAAGAAATTTTATACTCTTTCTATGGTCCTCATTAGGGGTGTTAACAGGCCGAGTCGAGCCGAGCTTTGGTCTTAAAAGGCTAAGCCTGTGTTTAAATATATCAGTCTGACCAAGCCTATTACCTGTTATAAATATTATTATCGGCCTACGGCCTTGCTTATTTACAAAAAACAAAAGTCTGATTTAGTCTGTTAGCCTGTTTAAAAAAAAAATAACAAAAATTTATCCAAATAGAATATACAATTAACAACACTAGTAATTCCATAAATATCATAAATTCAATGTATACCAAAAAATATAATATAGAACAAAATCATTCAAAAAGTCTGTTTAACCAATAAAATGGGGTAAAATGGATTGAGGAGAAAGAGAGACTATTACAAGTAGTATAAAAAATATATAAAATAATAATATACTAGGCCAGCCTGAGAGGCTCTGAGGCCGAGCTTTTGAATTGGAGCCTTAGGCCTTTTTATTAAACGAGCTTTTATACAAGTTCAAGCCTGGTGCCAACAACCAATTTTAGACATAAAAGCTCAGGCCTTCACGAGCCAAGCCAAAGGCCCCTGGCTCGTTTAGCACCCCTAGTCCTCATCTTTCGATATGTTATAGATCTCTTCGTTAGCTACGCGTAGGTTCGAACTGCACTCAAATCGGAGAACCGTAGCCCAATTATGAATTTTCTACGAAACGAGTGTTGAACCCGGCGTGAACAGCGCCAGACCGGCGCGAATGGCGCCACGAATCAGCAGATTCCTGGAGCCACGAAACAGCAGATTCCCAGATTTCTGGCGCGAATAGCCCCGGGAATGCATTTTTCCACTGTATGTTGGCGCGGTTAGCGCCACCACGGCGCTAATAGCGCCAAAGTTCAGGAGATTACACCTAACCATATATTTTACCCATTATTTGAGTTAAACATATCCGATTAACGCAATCTTGGTCTTGCTGGAAAGCTAAAAGAAAGATCTATAACTTCCAATAAGACACAAGGTCCAAACCCATCATATAGGATATGAAAAATGGACAACAAGACATGATATTCTTATATTTACCTCTATTCTCAACTCAGGTTTTCTTTCACCTAATAGTGATTATACCCCACTTCAACACATGATTCTTAGCTATTTCAAGACACACATTTATCAAAATAGGCATCCATGCCCTTCCATGATATATACAATAAGCACAATATTACACAATCTCTAAATATCTTTAATACATAACCATGAGACTTAGCTACAAAACACTATGATCAAATCCTTGGCTCCCATCAACAAAAGAGACACCAAAGGAGGAGAACATAGGCTAAGTCCACCAAAATAAAGCAAACATACATATATCAAATGGTTTTCAATTACAAGTCCTATACATAGGAACTACTAATGACATGTGTTGGGTCAAAACCTGTTGGTAGATTAAAATATTACGATGAAGGACGTTCTGTTGCTTAGTTCAGTAAAACAAAACACATTCGTTCTCTTAACTTCAACCCAAGTGCGCAAGTGCACGCATCAAGTAATAAATGGGTGTATTAATGCCCAGATTATCGTTCCCACGAGGATAAAACTTTAATTAATGCCTTAAACTATTTTAGAAAGAACAAAAATGAAAAGAAAAGTTAGTATTTGACCTGTTTGGTCAAACGTTCTCTACAGTCTTGATAACGTCCCTCAAGAACAGTAGGTTCAATCTGACAACAAACAGCTCCTCGCGTCGTTATGTATGTAATCCTTCTTGATGAAAGAAGGCACGACAATAGTCATTGGAGATTTGTAGACACAAGATTGAATAAAGCAGAAATAACAAGAGTAATAAGTGATAACAGTAATTAAGAGACAACAGTATGTATGGTTTAAAAATAGTTTTAACACAAGGAACAGATTCACTGTTCCATTCTTAAATATCTATTTTCTCTACTAAAGACTTAACACTTTAGTATTTGTTCCATTCTATTCTCTGTGAACTCTGATTACTTAGCTCATGGACTAAGTGGCTCACAAGTTTCCATATTCCTATGGCTCCCTTGACTCCAACATGTACTTAGCACAGAACCTTTAAATGAACGAGGTGGTCCCTTATTCCTAAGGCAACCAGCAGTGTTGTTTCCACAACACTACCTTCCCCATCTGGTTAAGCTATCTGAAATCCCTCTCTTATGGAAGTTCCTCTCTCAATATGTGTTCAATTTCCACTGATACACAATGAATATAGCTTATTTAACTAGAGAAATACGAACAGCTTCAGTACAAGAGTTTTGGAAATAATTCTTTAGGAACTTTGTAGCTTTTCCGTTTCACAGATAGTTTAGCCCATGGCTACTACTTTAAACATAATTATTCTAAACTGAAATCCCATAGACCCGAGATTCAGTTCAGAAATAACGAGTGGAAAGGAGAGAAGTAACACTTGTGTTTAACTGGAAACAAATTAGGTTACAATAAAATGAAAAGTGGAGAATATGGTTGCTGCTCGTGAGGAGTCTTAAGTGGGTGATACAGAATATAGAAGAAGTGTTGTCACTTAACTACAACTAAAACTATACAAAAATTAAAACTACAAAATAAACTAAGTGATCTCTTCTTAAGGAATTCGATGATCTTCTTCATGTTGGGACGTCCTATTTATAGGCAGAAGAGTGAATGGAAAAGCTTGTAATTTCCTTGGAGTTCGTTTTCTTGACTGCATGGACGGGGCAGTGGCAATAATGTCTAGAGGTTTACAACTTGCTTGGATGGGACACTTATTGTTGAGATTTGTCATTTCTTTGCAGTCCCCCATGTCTTGCTTTCCTCTTGGCCAATGAGAACTCTTTATTCCCTGTTGTACATGTTTCTTCATGCTTGATTGCTGCACCGCTTATGCTTTACGGAAACTTCTTTTCAACGTTTCCTGCAAAGTGGTCAGAGAGATTAAATGAATGAAGCAGGTGTATTTAATGTCCTCAATCTGTTCCCCTTTTTATATATTTTCTAAAGGATTACGTCATCATCTGTTCCCCGCTGTGTTTTTGTCATAAAGATATAAAACAAGTATTTTTAATACTAAAGTTGCTCATCAGATGAGGGAACAGATGGTACTTTGCCATCAAAATGGGCTTAGATGGGAATGAATTTTCGTACCATCAACATGCATAACCAAACTATTGTAATATCCACATGTACCAATCTAGTCCAAGTATGGACACTTGCCAACAGAGGCTCCTGCAGCATCTGTACCTAAAAGGGGTCCCCACAACAAGGGGTGAGATATACAAATACATCTCAGTAAATCAGGGGTCTTGGAGCATTTTGTCACCTTTGGTAATAGCAGTAATAAGTAAATAATGCAGTAAATACATATCCATGCAATGTGTAAAAACATCTCTAGGAGACATCCCTCGAGCTCTCATGTTGTCCTAAGGATACTCAGATGCAAAATAGTCCTACTGGCCAGCTAAACTACCAAGTATGAATTACGCATCATCATGCAACATACAAATCATAGGGAAACACCATCCTATGCCACACAAAATGCATACACATACGTATAACAAAGCATTAAACTACCTTATTGCGTTTACAACACTATAAATAACCACTACCCATTCCGGACTTGGTGGAACAATAAAGGGATCAATTCCCAAGGTCCAAAGGCTTACCTTGATTGCTTCCAATCTCAACCTTTGTTTTCACCAACTCAGGCAATCGAGTTTTACAACCAATACCTACATCAAGGTACTAGACAATCTATCAAGTCAAACCAATGAATACCAATATATTCATCAACCAGACAAACCTATTCACACCACAATGGCATGAACTTACCAATTCAAAGCTAATCAAGCTCCATGGCTTACTCCAATGGTTGGTCACTCAAGGATGGTCTAATTTCCTCAATCCTAGCCATCACATAGACACAATTATTATCCAACCAAATAATGGTTCAACAATGCAAGGAACTCCACATGTCTAAGCATGAAATTTTCCAATATATTGAACAACAACCAAATGACAATCTAAGTCCATTTCTACCATTTATTTATTATTCCTAACAACATTTGTAAAGGGGTTTAGCTTCAATCTAACTCAAACTCATAAAACTCACAAAATTACTATTCATCATCTTCAACCTTAAGCAATAACCATGGAAGCAAGGTTTGAGAAGTGGAAACTTACCACACAAGGTCACACAACCAAGAAATGTTGATCTCCTAAGCTCTCCTTGAAGGAAATGCCCCCAATCTCCTAAAATCATCAAAAAATTTGCCCCCTAAACAAGCCAAGATCTCCACCTTCAATGGTTCCTAACTAACAAGGAGTGGTGGGTTTTGAAGAGGAAGGAATTTGATGCAAGTTTGCCTTTGGAATGGTTTGATTTGGGTGAGAGATGAGTGACTAGGGTTTCTTGCTTGAAATGGGTTCTCCTCCCTCTCACTCTCAGCTTTTCACGATGGAGAAGAAGAAATGAGGTTGGAATTTTATGTTTTGACACTTAACATTTATTAAGTTATCTCAACCGGGTATTAGCTCATCTATCTATTCAACTCCATTCACCACCAAACTTTACCCAAAAGTCTGCAATATTTTTCTAGGAATATTTTCACTTTTACTTTTATATTTTGGGTACTTTTGCCTACACCCATTTTTATCCCATAATTTTCACTGACAACATTTTTTACCTCAAAAGTTACCTTATTTCATTTAATTAGGCCTTATACTTAATTTTACTCACTGATACATGCTTAATTGCTTAATTACATGTAATTTACTAATTACTTAGGCTAGGGCTATTATAAAAACCAGTATAAGTGACAAGGAAATGATTGATAAGTACAATGTTGAAACAACAGAAATATTGGCAAACGAGGCTCAGGTTTGATGAACCCAGTTTCCAAGTTTAGAACATGAAACAGAGAAGAAGGCATGTTCTGCCCAACAAGAGCGCAATAAAGCGCTGAAGAGCATGTTTTATAGAAAGGATTTGAAGAGCGTGTGAAGCACGCTAAAGTGCACAAGGTCAATAACGAATTAATTCCCCATGAGAACAGGGCGCTAAAGTGTGTAGAAGAGCGCTAAAGTTTTGGAAAATCATGAAAAATATCTTATGAGAGCGCTAGAGCTAAGTGGCCTAGAAATGCCATTTTCCTCGGGTTTGGAGCGCTCTACATTTCAGAAAATGGGCTCAAATAGCATGCGAAAGCGTGCTGCACAGAATCAACAAGAACATGCCACAGTGAAATTAGCGTAACTTAAGCTATAGAGATCCAAATTGAGCGAGGTTTTATGTAAAGCTAACACATAGGGCTATAAAAGTATAAAACTTTAGAGCCATTAGGTGAGTATATCAATACCAGTTTTGGTTTAAATCAGTTGCTACTTTTTCAGAAGTTCAGTTTAAAGCAGTTATCTTGCGAGTTTTACAACTTCGGTTATAATTAACCAAATGGTTAATGTTATACCTTTCCGGAAAGCCAGAGATGTTTAATTTAACATAATAAAATATTGAAAGGAATGGTGAACTGGATTAGTTTCAACTTTAGAAAAATGTAAAGGTTGTCAGTGGTAAGCATGAATAAAGTCACTTTTGTGCCATGTTTGTTTATGGGAACATCATGGTAATGAGTTTTCAGTAATGTATGATACATTTAAGTGTAGTTTATTTCTTCCGCACTATTTATGAGTTATGCTTACTATTTTAAATTATTTTAATTACGAAAAAAGTTTTAAGACAAAAAGTAATTAGTAACAGAAAAGAAAAAGTTCTTCCGTATTTAATTCAACAACTGTGATTGTAACTGCACTTAATACTATATATAATGATTAACAAACCGGTGTACAATGGGGTGTTACAGTGCTCACATCATACAATATACAACTAATAGAAAAAGAAAGCATATAGAGAAACCCTTACTAGATAAATATCAACAATATATAAGAACTTGAAAACAAACATCAAGATCCAAAAACAGTAAATCCAGAAAGAAAGATCAGAGCACAAGATGGAGTGGACTTCACTAATCTTCAACGAGATGACACCGAAAATGTTGTTCCTTACACAAGATCTACAACCAAGCCACCAGCAGCTTCAGTAATCTCCCTCGTAGATTCACCACATCACTTCTTGAGCACCAAACACAAAAATGTACAAATCAAAAGATGCACCTTGTTCAGCTAAACAAGTTTATCTAAAGCATTAGGACGAAATACACAATCCAACAGTGAAATTTTAGCCAAAAGTTCTCTTCCTCTTGCAAACCCTAAATTAAGGAAACTTCGAGAGAATTACAAAGATGAGAGAAAAGATTTACGAGTATGCCACGGTGGCAAACCCATTGTCAATGGCAGCCAGTTTCAATTGCCATGTGGCAGAACCAAAAAAACTCATTGTCAATGGGAGCGAGTATATGGTCATACCATTTTCAGAAGGCCGTAACTTGGTTTAATTTCACGTAACTTTTTGAGATCAACGCACTAGTAAATAATAAGTTTGTTAGTGTTGGAAAATGAAAATAAGAATAGGAATTAAATAATGTCATTCACAGAGATTAAATGCGCCAAACAGGGCACAACAAAGCAATTTTTTGAATTTTTTTGACTAAATCTGCTTCGATTATTTGTCGGCTCATAAATTCTAAGAAGTTAGGTGGAATAAAAAAATACCTGATTCGGACGATCGAGTCAAAATTTATATGGCCTTCAAAGATTTTACGGTAAAACTTCCAAAATTTTGTGCCACATGGCATGAAATGATAGGCCACCAGGTTTTGTGAAATTTGCGCCGCCCAAACGAAATAAATCAAGTGATTTCTTAGATTCTTTCTTTTACTTTTCTTTCAACTTTAAAAAAAATTATTGATAGATAATCTCCAGGAAAAGGTGTTTTGAATCAATTCATGAAGTTCACTTTGCAAAAACATAAAACAAGAAAAAAAAGATGAACCCGTTGCAACTGACAGCATGTTTCTGACAGCCTGACACATGTCCTTGGTGCAAACAGCAGCTTGGCCGATCTGACCACTCAAAACTGTTGCCACTGACAGCGGGTTTAATGGTGTAAGAACCCGCACTATAACATCCCCAATTTAAGAATTTAATTAATTACTTTTAATTAACTAATTAAGCATGTATTAGTGAGTAAAATTAAGAAGAAGGCTTAATTAAGTGAGTTGGGGTCACTTTTGAGGTAAAAAGTGTACTCAGTGAAAATTAAGGGGTATAAATGGGTGTAGACAAAAGTACCCAAAATATAAAAATGAAAGTGAAAACATTCCTGGAAAAATATTCCAGACTTTTGGGTAAAGTTTGGTAATTAATGGAGTTCAATAGATAGATGAACCAATGCCCACATGGACCCACTTAACCTATGTTAAGTGGCAAGCCACTTAATAACCCCAAAATATCCCCTCCCCAACCCGTGCGCAGAGGAGAGAAAGAGAGAAAAGAAGAAGAAGGAGAAGGAGGAAGAAGGGGGAAAAATCCTAGGTGATGCAAACCTCAGCCAAATTCATCCGTTCCAAAGCCTAATCCACTGCAAATCTTCTCCTCTTTCATAATCCAAGCTTAGTTTTAAGTGGGAGTCTTTGTGGAGAGAGATTTCATCCCTCAAAATTCGACCCTTTTGTGAAAGTGTGGGGTTTTTGGAGCTTTAACCTCCATGGAAGCTTGAGGAGTGATTAATCCTTGTTGTGTGATCCTTTGTGGTGAGTTTTCCACTCTCTTTCACACAAATTCTTTGAGTTTTACATGATTTAGGTTTTGATGAATAGTGATTTAGGGTTTTGTGATTATATGAGTAAATTGGCCATGTTCTAGGAGGATTGAGACTTAGTGTATGTTATGGAAAATGCTAGAAATGATAAATAAACGGTAGAAATGATTTTAGATTGTTATTTTGGTATAGTTTGTTATTTGAGTAAATTATGCTTGAAATTAAGGATATTCTTGAATGGTAAGCCATTGTTTGATTATAGAATTGATTGTGTTCCTTATATTAATAGGATTGAGGCAAGAGAACCAAGTGGAGTGACCAACCCTTGTGGGTGTGTGCAATTGAGGAGAGTTCAAAAGCAAGGTAAACCTTTGGACCTTGGGGTTGATCCCATTGAGTGTTCCACCATGCTCCGTTGAGGAGAAATGGTTTGTGAGATGTGATATGTAATTATGATAGTAATTGTATGCTCATCCATTGATTCATGCATTGATACATGTTATGATTGATTCGTGATTATTGGTTGATGTTGATTGTTGAAGAGTCATTGAGGAATGGGCATAGAGGTAGAAAATAATGAATGAGGTAATGGTTGAGGATTGTTATTGAGGTTATGAGTGATAGTATTATGATGAGGATGATTGGTAGGAACTTCCCTTTGAAACAGCTCTATGTGGATCTCCATGTGGTTAGAGCCTAAGAGAAACAGCCCTATGTGGATCTCTCTTGGAGGTTCCTAGGTTGAGGTTAAGGACTTCCCTTGGAAACAGCCCTATGCGGATCTCCATGTGGTAAGAGCATAAGAGAAATAGCCCTTTGAGGATCTCTCTTGGAAATCCATATAATTATTGATAAGGATGTGTTGAACTGTTATGATTATGTGTGCATCGAAAGTGAACCTTAGGGTGGAGTGATCTCCAAGGACCTCTGGTTTACTGTGATATATTCGTATATCTCACCCCGTGGTATGGTGCATTATTCCAGGTAATGATATAGGTGAGGTTGATCGAGGCAAGAAGCATGAGTAGAATGTACCTGATAGCTGGATATTTTGAGTTGCATGCCATGTATAACTGCTATATGTATATTTTGATGTCACATTATGTATTTGAGGGACTTAGTGCATGATCATTGTGGTGATGAATGCCTTCTTATAAATGGCTTATAGCTTTTATCATGTTCCTTTTGTAGCTAAGTCCTTTGGCATGTATATGAAATTTGTAAGAACAATGATGTAATTATGTGACAGAAAGACATGGAAACAATTTGATGTATATGTGTCGATGAGATTCATGTATTAAAGTTGTGGGATGTTGACTAGGTGTTGAAAAAAGGGGTTGGATTCACTTCCCCTGAACTGAGAAAGAAAAGAGAGAGTGCTGAATTTTCCTGGCAGCGCGCTTTAGAGCCCTGCTGCCCCTGTGAGAGCCAATGCTCTCTGCCTCTGCGGGCTTCAGCGCCCAAAATGGGGGCTTAAGCGCCCGGATGAGCGCTTTAGCGCCCGATAGCGCGCTTTAGCGCGCGCGTCCTGTGTCCACATAGACATGTGTGGTTCTAAATGGTCACAACTTGAGCTACAGAGCTCCAAATGAGGCGCGGTTCGAAACCACACGTAGCTAACAAAGAGGTGAAGACATTTAACTTGTTCTAATGAAATAAGAGTATGATATTAAGATTAAATGATTTTATTCCGCAATGTAATATGGTTATAGTCACGCAATTGGGTAATTTAAATTCGGCTCGGTTTTAAAAGAAAAGTTTAACCGGATTTCTAATTGAACCAATGTGATTGTAAGTGCGCTTAATATCATAATGCGATGTTAACAAACCGGTTCTAGAACGGGGTGTTACATTTTATGGTATCAGAGCAGTTTGTAGGGAAACTTGTGGACTATTGTAATATGTGCTTGGTGTTTAATGCTTTATTGTTGTTTTGGTACTCTCGATGATTATTGCATTTGTGATCACTTAGTGTGAGCCTGATCAACTCATTTCTTTGTGTAACAAGTGTAGTGTCATGACGAGGAACCGAAATAACGCTGAGGCATCGAATGCAAATGCTCAGCCATATCCTGTTTTGGCTGCTTTGGTTAGGCCCCGAGGTGGTCGTGGGGCAACAGGTGGGCAGCCGGATCCTATGGCTGAAACCTTGGCAGCTGTACAAAGGGAGTTGGAGGTTAGTCGTCGAGCTAACGAAAACTTACTTAAGACAAATGAAGACACGCGTAACGCTATGGCCGCGATGATGAACGAGCTGAGGACATTGAGGGGTGCTAGACCCGACAACCCTCTCTCCTCTTCACATTACCACGCGTACTCCACCTATTTTCAATGAAGAGGGGGGAGCGGGTAACCATGAGGGTGAAGACATTCACCACTCTGGTAGTCATAGCCATCACACTGAGGTGCATCAACCACATGTAGAGCATGTCAATGAACATGAAGCTGAAGAAAGGAGATTGATGGCTTTAAGAAAACACAAATCTCCTCCTTTTGAAGGAGAATATGACCCAATGGTGGCAGCAAAATGGCTCCAAGCTATGGAGAAGATCTTCAGGGTGATGAGGTGCCCTGATGCATTGAAATTGGTCTACTCAGTGTATATGCTGGAAGAGGAAGCCGAAGATTGGTGGACTAATACAATGCAACCTTTAGAAGCTAAAGGCCGGGAAATCACCTGGCGGTTGTTCGAGATGTTGTTCTTGGACAACTACTTCCCTAGGGAGGCTAGGGAAAAGAAGCAGAATGAATATAATGATCTGAAACAAGGGTCGATGTCCATTGACCAATATTTTGCCAAGTTCAATGAATTGGTGAAGTATGCTAATTATGGGAGAGCATTACCCACTCCGGCCGAGATGACCTCCAAATTTCAATGGGGTTTGAATGAGAAAATGTCTCGGAAGATGTCTAATTGTGATATCCGAGAGCTTAGCAAGTTTGTGAACCAAAATGGGGGCTTAAGCGCCCGGCTAGCGCGCTTTAGCGCCTGGATGCGCGCTTTAGCGCCCTTAGCTGCAAAAAAATGAGTTTCTCTTTGCCAGTGGGCGCTTTAGCGCCCGATAGCGCGCTTTAGCGTGCGCGTCCTGTGTCCACATAGACATGTGTGGTTCTAAATGGTCACAACTTGAGCTACAGAGCTCCAAATGAGGTGCAGTTCGAAACCACGCGTAGCTAACATAGAGGTGAAGACATTTAACCACCCTTGGTCTAATGAAATAAGAGTATGGTATTAAGCTTAAATGATCTTATTCCGAAATGTAATAGGGTTATAACCACCGCTCGGTTTTAGAAGAAAAGTTTAAATGGTTATAGCTGACTATGTATAAAATGCGTACCGGTGAAGTGTCTCGAAAAATTAATTTAAAAATATGATAATTTCTAGAAAAATGTATAGGTTAAGAATATAAAATCTTAGAGTTAAATGAAGAGTAGGTTTGATCGCAGTGTTAGTTTTAACTAGCGAATTGGTTATTGGAAATTCAGGTTGCAGTAGTCACTTTGCGAAAAATATAACCGGAGTTATACAACTCCAAATGAGACATAAAATATGTCGTTGGAAAACTTGAGATGTCTAGTTTAACATATTAAAATCTTAGAATTTTTGGTAAAGAGTTGCAACTGCAATTTTAGAAATGGTAAAGACAGTTTGTGCTTAGGGGCTTTGGGAGAAGCCTGCAGTAAGCGAAACGAAAAAGAAATAATGTTCCTTTTAATATGAAAAGCTAGGATATGTGTATTGATAGTATAAATATTATTGAAACATATCTATGACCTTGCTGGACACTGTTATTACTTGTGACCCTTTGGACACAGAGTCGGTGAGGGAGGGTTTAGCTTGACAGGTAAGCTTTTGGTCCTCAGTTTTATCCATTGTTTGTTCCACCAAACTCCATGGAAGGATGGTTTGATGTGCATGGTATGCTTTTCTGAAAATGTTCATGGCTTGATATTTATTTGATATATGTGGATATACTTGTTGATGTAATGTATGGATACGATGTTGATTACTTACACGATCAGGCTGCGACCCTGGTGTGTTAGGCAATTGATATTCATCTGATATATGAGGATATGTTTGTTGATGTAATGCATGGATGTGATGTTGATTACTTACACGATTAGGCAGTGACCCTGGTGTGTAAGGCACGAGGCAACAACCCTCATGTCTTGGTAGATTGCAAACGTGCATAATTCCTATCCTGTTCTCTAGCCAGTTGAACCGCACTTGCATACATCACATGATATATATTGAAATACATTATCATATGAGGATCAGATTATTTTACCATGATGATACTACATTGTGCACTCATTTTATTTACTGTATTCTTTGCTACTATAAATGGCCTGGTATAGCCATTCCCCTTATCTTGTTATTAATCTACTTTTTTATATACTGCCTGCACTATTTTAGAACTTATATTATGGCTGTAAATGAGCTTAGGGTGGAGGACCCCTTGTCTTACTGAGTTTTATTTTAGAAATCTCACCCTTTTTGGGGCATATTTTCAGGAGATGACGTTCGTGAGACGGACATTGATAGAGGCAAGAGGCTAGTGTAACACCTCGTGTGCACCCAGTGTATTAAACATACATATGGTAATAGCGCAGCTAAATAAATGTGGAAACTGACTTTTTCCAATTATGAAACCCTTCATTATTAACCAAGTGAATTTACTTATTCCTTTTCCAAATATAGCCTGTATGTAAATTACAATAAATAACTACAATGAATAACCTCATCACATAAATAGGTATCAAGTCACGAAACTACTACACATAGACCGAATAATATTCCGATACAAAATACAACTTAAGTCTGGGATAAACGTAACTTATTCCCATGTGGCATGGACAACCCCCATGCTCACCAAATAAAACATCAAAGCAAGTCTCAGATACAATAGCCATCAATTAGCAAGGTGTAACAGCCCGTGTTAACCCGGATTGTTAACATACTATCGTATTAAGCCACGCTTAATTAAAATGCGGAATAACTTTTTCTTTAATTCAATTATGATGTCATTAAACTTAACCAACTTGATTACTTAATCAATTTCATAAAATACTGCCTGTATGTAAATTGCAAGACAACTAACTGAAATACCTCATGAATAAATATAAAGTGAGTATCTAAAGCCGTAGGACTACAACACATAGCCTGGGTCAAAATCCTGATACTTTAATTACAACTTCAATTAAAAGACAATAACAAAACCATGTGGCATGGACAAACCCCATGCTCACCAAATAAGGCACAATGTCCAACAACAGTCTCAGCATAATATCATAATCAAAGCGGGAAAACATAAACAGCAGTCAACATCCAGCATGTCAGCATGTCATAATAACATCAACTCAGCTCTTGCCTCCTGCCACCTGAGCCCTCAACATTACCTGGTCCTGAAATAAGCGTCCCCAAACGTGGGGTGAGATCTCTAAACAAGAAATCTCAGTAAGACAAGGGGTCCTCAAGGATCTTCCACCCCAAGCTCACTTACATGTGTAATATAAGTTCAAAAACAATATTTACAATATAAGTTCCAAAACTATGCGATGCAGCAGATAATCATGCCATGTGTGTTTATCAAATCTACTGGCTAGAGAAATGCAGGAATACGTCTATACCTACATGAGTCCAAGGAACACCGCTTGCACCTCACCCACAGCCTCACCATCTTGTATGTACCACATACTCAGGCTTACCGTATAGGTGGACACCACATGCATATCATAAAAGCACATTGCATATAATAGCTCAACAGCATTTCCAAAACATCAAAGCATGTAACACAGCATGCATAAACCACATCCCCATGGGACATGGTGGAACCACAAAATGGCTAAACCGAGGACACGAAAGCTTACCTTGCAAGCAATCAATCCAAGCCAAGAGTCCTCGCCGCTCAAGGTCCAACATAGCAGAAATCACAATCTGATTTAGACCAGCGATCATATCAATAACATAGCTCGTACGCATAAACATAAAGACTACGTTTCTTTGTTATGTTTTACGTCTTAAGGCTTCCTACCAAGACACGAGCCCTTAGTCCCTTGATTCTGACTTAATTAAGTATTTACAGAAGTTCAACTCCATCAAAATAGGGTCCACAAACCCATAACTCCGATGTGTATGAACAGTACCTCACTGTTCTTCGAAAACCCAGAATATCCGGATATATGTCGGGGGCATATCCGGATATCCATATCTGGATATCTCCAAGCCCATATCCGGATACCAATATCCGGATATCATATCCGGATATCTCGTGACAGAATGCAGTTTCTGCATTTCGCGAGATATCACTCCCAAGGTTCCATTTTATTAAAACTGCAGTTGTAATTCTTTACTAAAAATTCTGAGATTTTAATATGTTAAACTAGACCTCACAAGCTTTCCAACGACATATCTTATGTCTCAATCGGAGTTGTATAACTCCGGTTATGATTTTCGCAAAGTGACTGCTGCCAACTGAATTTCCAGCAACCAAGATGCGACTTTAAACTAACACTGAGATCAAACCACTTATCCAATGGCTACAACATTTTACAGGGTTATATCCTTATGTGTTAGCTACACATAGGTCCAAACGGCACTCGATTTGGAGCTCTGTAGCTCAAGATATCAAATTTTTACCGAAACAGGTTCGTTGTTGTCCCCATATCCGGATATGAATATTCGGATACCATATCCGGATACTGATATCCGGATATCTGCTCGACAATATCCAGATATCTCACGACATAATGCAGTTTCTGTATTTCGTGAATATCCAATCCATAGGTTCAACTTTTTAACCGATTAAAGGCACTTAAACATGCATTTCTAGGTGTGTTTAACCTACCCCACCCTTAAGTTATCAACATAGCTCAATACATGCATCAAGGTTTCATTTTTAAGCATCTAAACACAAGTTCAAAGGTTGATGCACTTACCAAAGCTTAAAACAGAGCAACAATGGCTCTTGGTGCTTCCAATGCAGCTCCTAAGTCCAGCACAACACTGTGCACGAAAATGGCACACCAAAGGTTGGTCCTTGGCACCAAAGGTTGCTTCTTGGACCTTAAAATGCCATGATCATGACTTCCACTCCTCTCACAAAAGAACTCAGCCTCACACCTATACTCCACTACTCCCTCAACTCAGAAATGGGACAACAATGTAGTCCCCAGGCCAACTCTCACCCTCACCAAGCAAGCTCTCACAAGCACAAGGTGTATGGAGGAGAAACCAAGGAGAAAGGAGGCTCCTTGGCTCACACAATGGAGGAGAAGGTGGCAAGAGGTGGCTGGAGGGTTTTCTCAGAAATGGAGGCACATAGGTTTTCAATTTTAACCTAGGATCATGTGCCAACTAATGCATATATAGGCATGTAAGCCACAACGCGCAGTATTAGCCTTAATAGCAACGCAAAAGATTTTGATCCCAAACTTTGGAATCTAGACCTACTCATTTTTCTAAGATTTGTCATATTTTCATTTTATTTTTCGGAGCACCTTTCCGGTATGCGATTTTCCATAGCCAGTATCAGTTCTGGCATCAGATTACATTATTTTGACTTGAAACTTGTTTTACAAGTCCTCCATAATATTCTAGTAATTATCATGCATTCGTTATATTTTTCTGGGATACTTTTTCGGTACGCATTTATACCGGGTAGCAGAACCGGTATCTGCGCTTTTCTTCCGAAAAGCGACTTTCAGCATTTTTACTCACTCAGTATAATTATTTAAGCCCAATAATAATTATTAAGGTCAATTATGGAATCCTTTCCTAATTATCATAATTAATTCACTAATTACCTTAATTAGCGGTGCAGGTTCTTACATTCACCCCACCTTTTTAAGGATTTTGTCCTCAAAATCAGAAATATATCTGTCTCGAAAGTCGGGATACTGTCGGAGAAGCTCATTCTCTCGCTCCCACGTGCACTCCTCGGGGCTACGCCCAGTCCACTGCACCTTGACCATCGGAATGATCTTGCTTCTAAGCCTTTTCTCGCCTCGATCGAGGATCTTGAGTGGTCCGACGGGAGTCTTTAGGTTCTCCCGAACCTCCACATCATCCGGCTGCACCACGTGCGAAGGATCTGCTATGTACCTCCGAAGCTGAGACTCGTGAAACACGTCGTGGATGTTGGCTAGGTTCGGAGGCAAGGCGAGTCGATAGGCAACAGGTCCTACTCTACCAAGGATCTGGTAGGGCCCAATGAACCGATGGCTCAACTTCTTCACTCCGAGTGCCCGTCCAACACCGGTGACAGGTGAAAGTTTCACAAACACGTGCTCACCCTCACTGAACTACAGTGGTCGATGCTTGACATCAAAGTAGCTTTTCTGGCGATTCTGCGCCTGTTTCAACTTTTCCCTGATCATCTAGATCTGCTGGGTAGTATCTTGGACAAAGTCCAAGCCAAATAGCTCTTTATCTCCAACCTCATACCAGCAGGTAGGAGTCCGACACCTCCTACCATACAGCGCCTCGTAGGGTGCCATGCCCAGGCTAGCATGAAAACTGTTGTTGTACGAGAATTCTACCAACGGAAGGTACCTATCCCATGCAGAGCCCTGCTCCAACGTGCAAGCTCTCAACATGTCCTCCAATGTCTGGATGGTCCGCTCAGTCTGACCGTCAGTCTGAGGGTGATAGGCGGTACTCAATCTCAACTGCGTACCAAAAGCCTCCTGCAGCGCCTCCCAGAACCGAGATGTGAACTTCGGGTCCCTATCACTGATGTTACTCTCAGGCACCCCGTGAAGCCTCACAATCTCGCGGACATAAAGCTTGGCCAACTGCTCTGTAGTGAAGCTCACCTTCACTGGAAGAAAATGGGCAGACTTGGTTAATCTGTCCACAATGACCCAGATAGAGTCACAACCAGCCTGAGTCTTAGGAAATCCCACCATGGAGTCCATGGAAATACTCTCCCACTTCCACTGTGGAATTTCAAGAGGTTGAAGTTTACCAGACGGTTTCTGGTGCTCAATTTTCACTTTCTGACAAATAAAGCACTTGGACACGTAGACCGCTATGTCCTTCTTCATGCCCGACCACCAAAAGTTTCTTTTTAAGTCCTGGTACATTTTTGTAGCACCAGGGTGGATAGTAAACCGGCCCTTATGAGCCTCTGCCATAACCTCTTCAGTCAATGGCCCTCGAGGAATAACAATCCTCTTTTGGAACAGTAGCAATCCATCCTCGTTCCAAGACACACCGTCCTGGTTCTTCACATAATCAAGGCACTCTTTTTGCACTTGCGCCTCTTTAATCTTTTCCATCAGCTCATTAATCACTTCTGTTGTTTCCATTTCGAGCAGTGCGCCCCCAAACAAGGAGTTCACTCTCAAGTCTCTGAACTTTTCGATCACCTCGTAGTCGCTCATCATCAAGCTGGATAAGCTCACGGATTTCCAACTCAAAGCATCGACTACCACATTGGCCTTGCCAGGATGGTACCTCAACTCAAAGTCGTAGTCCTTCAAGAACTCCATCCATCTTCGTTGTCTCATGTTCAACTCCTTCTGGTCATACAGATACTACAGGCTCTTGTGATCACTGAATACAGCAAACTTCATGCCAAACAGGTAATGCCTCCAAATCTTGAAAGCAAAAACAATGGCTGCCAACTCCAAGTCGTGAGTCGGGTAGTTCTCCTCATGAGGTTTCAACTGTCTTAAAGCATAGGCAACAACTTTCCCTTTCTGCATCAACACACAGCCTAGCCCCTTTCCAGAGGCATCGCAGTATAACTCAAAATGTTCCGCAGGATCAGGAAGGACTAACACAGGAGCAGTAGTCAGTCTCTCCTTCAACTCCTGGAAACACTCCTCACACTCATGTGTCCACACGAATGGGGTCTCCTTTCGGGTAAGGCTAGTCAACGGTAGCACCATCTTGGAGAATCCCTCTATGAACCTCCTATAGTACCCTGCCAAACCCAAGAAGCTTCTCACTTCTGTAACCGTCTTGGGCCTCTCCCAGTCCATCACGGCCTCAATCTTGTTAGGATCAACTGCAACTCCATCAGCGGAAATCACATGACCTAGAAATTTCACCGCCTTGAGCCAAAACTCACATTTTGACGGCTTAGCATATAGCTTTTTCTCTTTCAACACTTGCAAAACAATCTTCAAGTGCTCAGCATACTCCTCCTCCGTCTTGGAGTAAATTAAGATGTCGTCAATGAAGCCGATCACAAACTGATCCAGGTACGGCTGGAAGATCCTATTCATGTAGTCCATGAACACTACGGGTGCATTGGTGAGTCCAAACGGGATCACCAAGTACTCAAAATGCCCGTACCTCAAGCGAAACGCTGTCTTTGGGACATCCTCCGGCTTTACCCGTATCTGATGGTAACCAGACCGGAGGTCGATCTTGGAATATACGCAAGCACCCCTGAGCTGATCCAGCAAATCATCAATGCGTGGAAGAGGATACTTGTTCTTGATTGTCACCTTGTTCAACTGTCTGTAGTCTGTGCACAACCGCATGGTCCCATCTTTCTTTTTCACAAAAATGACCGGTGCTCCCCAGGAAGACACACTCGGCCGTATGAAACCTTTCGCTGAAAGCTCCTCGATATGCTTCTTCAGCTCCGCCAACTCTGGTGGCGACATCCGGTATGGAGCCAACGATATAGGCCCCACACCAGGCAATAAGTCTATGGAGAACTCTATCTCCCTCTGCGGTGGAAACTCAGGAATCTCCTCGGGAAACACCTCGAGGAATTCCCTCACCACAGGAATGCCAGTGAGATCCTCCTGTGTCCCACTCACCAAATCTCCCAACATGACATAGCCAAATGCCCCTGCTCTCAAGGCCCTCCTCGCCTGCAGGACTAAAATGAACGGTGAGGAACTGGCTGTGGACCCACTCGGAGACATCACCACTCTCTTGGCACATCAATCAATCAATGCACAATTTCTGGACAGCCAATCCATGCCCAGAATAATCTCCAAGTTGGCCATCGTCAATCCTATCAGATCTACCGAGAAGTCACGGCCATCCCACTGAAACGCTACATCGCGATGAACAGTGGAGGTCAAACATTTTTCTCCGGTGGCGGTGGTCACCCGCATCGGTGGAGAAAGCACATCACTGGGCAACTCAAGCCCCACAGCAATAGGGGTAGCAACAAACGAATGCGTTGCCCCGGAATCAAACAATACATCAACAGCTGAACCACCAATGGTAACAGTACCTCTGACCAGGTTCGGAGCTCTGTCCGACTGCTAACGATCCAAAGTATACACACACCCCGTAGTAGGTGGCACGGCTGGTGCCCCAGTAGGAACCATCTGCAATGGCACAGCCTGCACTACAGCAACTCTCGCCGTCGGGCAATCTCTGGAGTAGTGGCCCTCCTTGCCACATTGGAAGCATATCAACTGTTCGGTAGAACACGGCCCAAAGTGTGACTTCCCGCATCCCGAGCATCTGGGAGCAGGAGGTCTAGCTGTGTTCCCCAGAGTAGAAGTCTTTTTAAACTAATTTGGCGCTTGCTTAACCGCCAACTGTTTGCCCTTGCCCTTGTTTGCAAAATTCCTGTTCCTCCAGGGAGCGGAACCACCAGTACCCTGTGGCACCTCAATCTTGGCCATCTTGGCCTTACTCGTGCTGTAGAAGTCCTCAATATCACGACACTGCTAGACCAGTGTCCCAAAATCTCTGGAAGCAGACCCAGCTAAGTAACCAGCAATATCCTCACTAAGTCCCCTGCGGAACTTAGCAGCCAAGAATGTAGGAGTAGGCCTCGCCATCCTGAAGTGTGAAAACTTCACCAGCTCATTAAACTTGGCCAGGTACTCGCCAACTGACAATGAGCCCTGAACCAAACGGTCAAACTCCCCTTGCTTCCTCTCATGTGCATCATACGGGAAATACTGACCCAGAAAACACTCCTCGAAGAACGGCCACGTCATCACACGGCCCTACATCTCATAGACGTGAGAAATGTTGGTCCACCACTCATGGGCCTCGCCCTCCAGCATATAAGTGGCAAACATCAGCTTCTGCGGATCGGTACACTACATGATCCGGAAGATCTTGTCCAACGCCTGTAACCATATGGCAGCAGCAATGGGATCATAAGATCCGTCGAAAGAAGGTGGCTTATGCTTGCGGAAAGCATTCAGCCTGCGGTCGATCTCGTCACGATCCTCAGCAAATACGAGTATGGTTTGCAAAGCCCCCGTCAAGTGACTGCCCTCACCCATCTGGCTCTGGGTGTCCTCCTGTTGACTAGGCGGAGGTGGAGGGGGTGGCGGCGGTGGAGGTGGTGGAGGACACTGGCCAGCAGCAGGACCAACCCTCAACTCCTCCAACATGACCCTCATCATAGTCATGTTGGCCATCCGGTCATCCTCCAGAACCTCAGCCGTGGCTCGCCTGTTCGCATCTCTGATAGCGTCCAGCATCGCCTGGTTTGCCAACCTCCTGGCCGGCTAGTCGGGCCGCCTGCATCTCAGCTAATGCAGCCAGGATAGGATCCGATTGATCCTTGCTCGTACTAGGGTTCCTCCTTGGTGGCACCATGACTCTGCACAAGTTACACAAGGAACGAGTTGATCAGGCCCATGCCATGTGGTCACATATGCATCATCCTAACACACACCAATCAGAGAGAACGCAAAGTAGACACGCAACGAAACATCCTAAGTTATTGCAATACATACAGGCTTTTCCCTAGAAAGTGCTCTGATACCATAAAATGTAACAGCCCGTGTTAACCCGGATTGTTAACATACTATCGTATTAAGCCACGCTTAATTAAAATGCGGAATAACTTTTTCTTTAATTCAATTATGACGTCATTAAACTTAACCAACTTGATTACTTAATCAATTTCATAAAATACTGCCTGTATGTAAATTGCAAGACAACTAACTGAAATACCTCATGAATAAATATAAAGTGAGTATCTAAAGCCGCAGGACTACAACACATAGCCTGGGTCAAAATCCTGATACTTTAATTACAACTTCAATTAAAAGACAATAACAAAACCATGTGGCATGGACAAACCCCATGCTCACCAAATAAGGCACAATGTCCAACAACATGTTAGCATATGGGTGTCCTAGAGACTATCTTTTGATTAAATAAAGGACACTAGATGTAGAACTTTGTTTGTCGCAAATAAATGAAAGCACTATTTATTCAGTTTCATATTGTGTCTCGATATTACTGTTAATATTATATGAACGAACTGGATAAACCCCTTGGAATAGAATAGGTATCTCTTGAGTATCTGTGATGAGATCACGATCATGAGGATTCAAGGATATTGCATGTCTATTCCTAATTATATGTTCCTAGTCTAGAGACACTGAGTTTGGGGATCAGTGATCTCGAGTAAAGACTAGTACGACTTATCTACTTGTATATGGATACAAGGTAAAGACCTCATGAGCTGCAGATATGGAGATATCTTAGCTAAAGTCGTGGGTGGACCTATAAGAGTATAGCTCGCACTGAACAGACCCAAAAGAGACTCTATGAGGAAATCTCACAGATAGTGTCATTAGAGTACTCTCTTTATGTTTGGGTATGTCTTTCCTTAGACCAGAAGTTATTACCTAGACTGTGTTCTTGAAGGCATGTTTTGATTGTATGCCTCGTCTGCCTGAAACATGGAGACTCATAGGTATACTGTTGGGAGTGTCCTTAAAGGGCACAGGGCTAGGGTAATAAGCTGAAGGAATTCGTCAAATCTCTGTGAGAGGTTAGGTTATCTGTAAACCGGAGAAATCGGGATGACATTTACAGGGACTCGGGAATCTATGCATAGTAAAAGAGATCATGAGATGATCTGCCTTTAGAGTCAGTAAATTGAAGATTCCCTATTTCGAATAAAGCTTACCCTAAACCGCAGGGGTTGATACATTTCCCTACCCTAGGTTAATGGGAAGATAACCGAGACGAAGGGAAATACATATGGTAACCAAATATGTGCAATAGGATGATCAAGTCATTAATCTGACTAGTTCTGGGGCAACAAAGCATTGCTAGTGCTCTGTGTTGTCATTAATTGGGTTGTGGGCTTGTTGGGCCCAAGCCCAGTTATGTCAGAAGTTAAGTTGGACCTAATGGGTCACACACTAACACCTTGTAGTCATGATGGACTAGCTTTAAAGGTATTGGGCCTAATAATGGTTGTTAGCCCAAGAAGCTGTTTGGAAGCCCACCTAAATGGGTGGGTGGTGCATGGAGTTTAGTAATGGGCTTGGATAGTCCAAGCCATTACTAATTAATTTAATTAGTTAAATTAATAATCAAATATTTGAATTTCGAATTTTGAATTTGAAATTTGAATTTTGAAATTTGAATTTAGAATTTGAATTTCGAAATTCGAATTTTGAATTTGAAATTTGAATTTTGAAATTTGAATTTGGATTTGAATTTTGAAATTCGAATTTTGAATTTGAAATTTGAAATTTTGAATTTTGAATTTTGAATTTTGAATTTGAATGTTTGAACGTTTGAATTCAAGTGTTTGAATTCGAATTTGAATTGGTTTTGAAAAGTTGTTTCATAACAAAAGGATAAGACAGGATCTTATTGGAGCATATTCCTTGGATCAAGAAGCATCTTTGGAGCACTTCCTTGGTTGTTTGGTGCGCAAGTTTAAGTGATAAGGATGACATCTTATCACTTAAAACAAAGCTCCATTCAGATTTGGTGGTTGAGGGAATCAGTGGGTGAGTTGATTCAAATTTTGAATGCAACTACTCAATATATTTGGACCCTTTCTAGGGCTGAATTATGCGCATGAAAAGTATATACTATATGATAGTTTATGAATTTAAGTTTAAATTATTTTGAACTTAATTTCATGTGGATAAGATTGGAGGTTGTTGGCAAAATTGGTTTTGCAACAGCTCCACCTTATCCTCCCTAATCCATGCGCAAATTTCAAATGGTTTTGAAATTTTGTTTTCATTTTGAATGATTTAAATCCCTCCTCCTCTCCAAGTATGCGCATAACACTTGTTCCACACCTTAGGGTTTTGAGAAAACCTAGCCAACTCTCCTCCATCTATGCACCATTCTGTAGGGTAGCTCACTACACCTTTCCAAACAGAATACCTAGCCTCCACCTTCAACACTTGTGCGCATAGCAAGCCTCACTGTGGTGTTCATCTGGTGGCTTTCAAGAAAAGGTTCTTGCATCATTGACGAACGGTGGTGTGGATCACCATTAGAGGGTTTGAACCCTTCAAGCCTGACATCTGATCTCCCTGACTGATCAGGCCAAAAACAAGGTAACATCATGCTGTCTTAAAGCATGAACCTATGTGTGCATGTATGTTCCGCAGTAAAATTTTTGTTTTACACCTTACATGCATCGGCCTTCAAAGGCCAGTTTACTTTCACAACAGTCTCAGCATAATATCATAATCAAAGCGGGAAAACATAAACAGCAATCAACATCCAGCATGTCAGCATGTCATAATAACATCAACTCAGTTCTGGCCTCCTGCCACCTGAGCCCTCAACATTACCTGATCCTGAAATAAGCGTCCCCAAACGTAGGGTGAGATCTCTAAACAAGAAATCTCAGTAAGACAAGGGGTCCTCAAGGATCTTCCACCCCAAGCTCACTTACATGTGTAATATAAGTTCAAAAATAGTATTTACAATATAAATTCCAAAACTATGCGATGCAGCAGATAATCATGCCATGTGTGTTTATCAAATCTACTGGCCAGAGAAATGCAGGAATACGTCTATACCTACATGAGTCCAAGGAACACCGCTTGCACCTCACCCACAGCCTCACCAACTTGTATGTACCACATACTCAGGCTTACCGTATAGGTGGACACCACATGCATATCATAAAAGCACATTGCATATAATAGCTCAACAGCATTTCCAAAACATCAAAGCATGTAACACAACATGCATAAACCACATACCCATGGGACATGGTGGACCCACAAAATGGCTAAACCGAGGACACAAAAGCTTACCTTGCAAGCAATCAATCCAAGCCAAGAGTCCGCACCACTCAAGGTCCAACACAGCAGAAATCACAATCTTATTTAGACCAGCAATCATATCAATAACATAGCTCGTACGCATAAACATAAAGACTATGTTTCTTTGTTATGTTTTACGTCTTAAGGCTTCCCACCAAGCCACAAGCCCTTAGTCCCTTGATTCTGACTTAATTAAGTATTTACAGAAGTTCAACTCCATCAAAATAGGGTCCACAAACCCATAACTCCGATGTGTATGAACAGTACCTCACTGTTCTTCGAAAACCCAGAATATCCGGATATATGTCGGGGGCATATCCGGATATCTCCAAGCCCATATCCGGATACCAATATCCGGATATCATATCCGGATATCTCGTGACAGAATGCAGTTTCTGCATTTCGCGAGATATCACTCCCAAGGTTCCATTTTATTAAAACTGCAGTTGTAATTCTTTACGAAAAATTCTGAGATTTTAATATGTTAAACTAGACCTCACAAGCTTTCCAACGACATATTTATGTCTCAATCGGAGTTGTATAACTCCGGTTATGATTTTCGCAAAGTGACTGTTGCCAACTGAATTTCCAGCAACCAAAACGCGACTTTAAACTAACACTGAGATCAAACTACTTATCCAATGCCTACAAAGTTTTACAGGATTATAGACTTATGTGTTAGCTACACATAGGTCCAAACGGCACTCGATTTGGAGCTCTGTAGCTCCAGATATCGAATTTTTACCGAAACAGGTTCGTTGCTGTCCCCATATCCGGATATGAATATTCGGATACCATATCCGGATACTGATATTCGGATATCTGCTCGACAATATCCGGATATCTCACGACATAATGCAGTTTCTGCATTTCGCGAATATCCAATCCATAGGTTCAACTTTTTAACCGATTAAAGGCACTTAAACATGCATTTCTAGGTGTGTTTAACCTACCCCACCCTTAAGTTATCAACATAGCTCAATACATGCATCAAGGTTTCATTTTTAAGCATCGAAACACAAGTTCAAAGGTTGATGCACTTACCAAAGCTTAAAACAGAGCAACAATGGCTCTTGGAGCTTCCAATGCAGCTCCTAAGTCCAACACAACACTGTGCACGAAAATGGCACACCAAAGGTTGGTCCTTGGCACCAAAGGTTGCTTCTTGGACCTTAAAATGCCATGATCATGACTTCAACTCCTCTCACAAAAGAACTCAGCCTCACACCTATACTCCACTACTCCCTCAACTCAGAAATGGGACAACAATGTAGTCCCCAGGCCAACTCTCACCCTCACCAAGCAAGCTCTCACAAGCACAAGGTGTATGGAGGAGAAACCAAGGAGAAAGGAGGCTCCTTGGCTCACACAATGGAGGAGAAGGTGGCAAGAGGTGGCTGGAGGGTTTTCTCATAAATGAAGGCATGTAGGTTTTCAATTTTAACCTAGGATCATGTGCCAACTAATGCATATATAGGCATGTAAGCCACAACGCGCAATATTAGTCTTAATAGCAACGCAAAAGATTTTGATCCCAAACTTTGGAATCTAGACCTACTCATTTTTCTAAGATTTGTCATATTTTTATTTTATTTTTCGGAGCACCTTTCCGGTACGCGTTTTTCCATAGCCAGTATCAGTTCTGGCATCAGATTACATTATTTTGACTTGAAACTTGTTTTACAAGTCCTCCATAATATTCTAGTAATTATCATGCATTCGTTATATTTTTCCGGGATACTTTTCCGGTACGCATTTATATCGGGTAGCAGAACCGGTATCTGCGCTTTTCTTCCGAAAAGCGACTTTCAGCATTTTTACTCACTCAGTATAATTATTTAAGCCCAATAATAATTATTAAGGTCAATTATGGAATCTTTTCCTAATTATCATAATTAATTCACTAATTACCTTAATTAGCGGCGCGGGTTCTTACACAAGGCATGACATAATCCAAATATATCAATAAAGCAACATGCATAAATCAGCTCAACTTTGGCCTCATGCCACCAGAGGTGTCAACCTCATATGTACCTGTACCTGGAAATGTGTCTCACACAGGGTGAGATCTCTAAAAAGAAATCTCAGTAAGACAAGGGGTCCTCAAGAATCTCTCCATCCCAAGCTCACTTACATGTGCAATATAAGTTTAAAAGATAACAACAGTATAATTTTAAAATCTGTGCAATACAGCATATATCCATGTCATGTGTGTATGCATCCTACAGGCCAGACAATAAAAGGTAGGAATTACGTACGTCTACAACCCACAATACAAGGCTCCTCTCTTGTACCTCACCCTAGGAGTTACCATCTTGTATGTCTCCACATACTCAAGGATTACCATCTAGGTGGAACTTGTAACACCCCGTGTATACCCGGTTTATTAACATGTCATCGTACTAAGCAACGCTTAATTAAAATGCGGAATAACTTTTTCTTTAATTCAATTATGACGTCATTAATACTTAGCCAAGTTGATTACTTAATCAATTATCATAAAATATCGCCTGTATGTAAATTGCAAGACAGCTAACTGAAATACCTCATTACATAAATAAAGTGAGTATCTAAGTCACGGGTCTACAACACATAGCCCGGACAATATCCTGATACATTATTACAAATGAAGTCTAAAACATAAAGTCAAACCAATGTGGCATGGACAATCCCCATGTTCACCAAATAAGGCCACAAATGCCCTACAGCAGTCTCATCAGCAATAATAATATAATGAAGCTAAAAGCATGAAAGCAACATGCATATCCAGCATCCAACATGTCAGCATATAACAACAATATCTAACTCAGCTCTGGCCTCCTGCCACCCGAGGTCTCAACACCAGCATTACCTGAACCTGAAATGGTGCCCCAAACGTGTGGTGAGATCTCTAAAAAGAAATCTCAGTAAGACAAGGGGTCCTCAAGGATCTTCCACCCCGAGCTCACTTACATGTGAAATATAAGTTCTAAAAACAGTTTATTAATATCAGTTCCAAAACTATGTAGTACAACAGATACTCATGCCATGTGTGTTTAAACTATTCTACTGGCCAGAGAAATGGAGGAATGCGTCTATTACCTACAGTTAGTACAAGGAACATCGCTTATACCTCACCCACAGCCTCACCATCTTGTATGTACCACATACTCAGGCTTACCGTATAGGTGGAACACCACATGCATATCATAAAGGCACACGCATATAATAGCTCAACAGCATTTATCAAAATAATAGATGAAAACAACATCATGCATATAAACCATCACCCATGGGACATGGTGGAACCAACAATGGCTAAGGTGTGTTTAGCATTACCCAACGTTAGGTTATCATCTTATCTTATAACACGCATCAAGGTTCCATTTTTAAGCACTAAAACTCAAGTACAAGGGTTATGATCATACCACAAGCTCAAAACAGAGAATGAATGTGCTCTTGGATCTCTCTCAACAGCTCCACAAGTCTGGTCACTAAGGAAATACGAAAATGGTGACCAAGGTTGGTTCTTTCACACCAAAGGTGGCTTCTTGAAGTTGCAACTACCAAGATAAAGGCTCCCAACACCAAAACACACAAACTCAGACCTCTCCTCCTCACACACAAGGGTCACAAACTCAGAAAGGTGACTCTTTTCCACTCACAAGGCTAACACACTCAAGGCCAAGTGTTTAGGAGAAGGATTCAAGAAGGAAGAAGGCCTAAAAGCTCAAGAAATGGAGAAGAACCCAATGGAGCAGTGTTTATGGTCAGCCACCTTTAATAAGTCACGTAGAAGGAGTGTATGGCCTAGGGTTTTGGGCCATACCTTAGTATTTATAGAGGTTTAAGTCATAAATACACAATATTATCGTTAATTGCTACGCTTAGCATTTTAATCTCAAATTTATGATTCTTAACCTACTCAATTTTACAAGATTTATCATATTTTTATTTTATTTTTCGGAGCACCTTTCCGATACGCGCTTTTCCATAGCCAGTATTAGTTCTGGCACCAATTCTCATTATTTTGACTTGAAACTCGTTTTACTAGTCCTATATAATATTCTAGTAATTATCATGTACTTATTATAATTTTCCGTAATACTTCACCGGTACGCATTTATGCTGGGTAGCAGAACCGGTATCTGTACTTTTCATCCGAAAAGCGACTCCCAACATTATTACTTACTTACTATAATTATTAATGTCTCATAATAATTATTAGGGTCAATTATGGAATTATTCCGTAATTCTCACAATTAATTAATTAATTTCCTTAATTAGCAGTGCGGGTTCTTACAGAACCCCTCACACATATCATATGGCATTTGCACTCATAAAATAGCTCAATAGCATATCAATATTCAGCACATATTTTCAGAAAACACATCATGCATATAAACCAATCATCCATAAGGTATGGAGGAACCAATAATGGGCAAAATCGAGGACACGAAAGCTTAGACGTCAAGCTAACAGTCCCAAGTCCCAACTAAGAGTCCACACAAGTCCACGGTCATCAAACAACATAATCACAGTATGTTTATACCAGAAACATTATCAATATTCATAATCTAGAAGTTCATTATATTACGACAACATTTCCTTTTTCGTTCCATGCCCTTAGGCTTCTTTCAAAACCATAAACCTTCAATCTAAGTGGTTCTGACTTAGTTAACTTATTACAGGGATTCATATTAACCAATTAAGGGTCCAGAAACCAAACTCACGCTTCTGTTTGGACAGAACGATTCAAACTGTGAATTTTCTAGAATATCCAGATATTTCTCGGGGGCATATCCAGATATCCCTATCCGGATATCACAAACCTCATATCCGAATACCAATATCTGGATATCTTATCCGGATATTTCGCGATAGAATGCAGTTCTTGTATTTTGCGAAGATATCCTTCCAAGACTCCATTTTTAATTATTCTAAACGTTCAAGCATTCATTTTTTAGGCACCATTGGACCAGTGTTCATGTTAGTCACTTAGACACATCATTTTACATGCCAAGACTTAATCTTTAACATAGAAATTCATACACAAAGGTTGGGAATGTATACCAAGCTCTCAAAATAGAGGAAAAGGATGATTTTGGAGCACTATACACCAGCCTATAGTTCTGCTACAACAAGGCCACGAAAATGTCCTACAAGTTTGGTCCTTTCTATCCAAAAATAGCTTCTTGAAGCTTCAAATGTCAAGGGAATGGCTCCCACTCTACCAAACAGTGAAGTCAGCCCCTAAACCTCCTCGTCCAACAGCTACCACTCAGAAAGCAAGTGTCTTTCTCCCACCCAAAACATACTACTAAGTGCTTACAAAATTCAGGGGGAGAATCAATGAGAAAGGTGGTCTCTTGAGGTGTTTTCATGCAAGGAAGACAATGAAATGGTGAATAAAAGGTGGCAGCCAAATGCACCTACGCAGGAATGTAAGGAATTAACCTAGGGTATTGTGCACACTTAGTATATATAGACGCATTAAGTTAATCCGTCGGTATTAGTTCAAATAGCTCCGCTAATCATTTTAACCTCAAACTTCATATTCTGAACCTAGCCATTTTTCTAGAATTTGTCATATTTTTCATATGATTTTCGCAGCTCTTTGCCGGTACGCATTTTATACGTATTCAGTATAAGTTCTGACATCAGCACTCATTATTATGACTCCAAACTTGTTATACTTGACCTAGGTATTTTTCTAGGAATATTCATGTACTTATTATAATTTTTTGGGATACTTCACCGGTACACAGTTATACCGTAAAGCAAAACCGGTATCTGCATTTTTCGTCAGAAAAATGACTTTAAGCGTTATTACATCCTTGTGATAATTATTCTAATCTTTACATATTTATTCAAAGTCAATTATTCAAGTATTTATCAAATTCATAATTAAATTATTTAAATTCCTAACTTAACGGTGCGGGTTCTTACATTCACCCCACTTTTTAAGAATTTTTTCCGCAAAATTAGAGACATAACTGTCCCTAAACCCGGGATAAATGCTGGAGAAGCTCGTTCTCCCACTCCCAAGTACACTCCTCTGGAGTTCTTCTTTCCCATTGCACCTTGACCATGGGAATGACCTTGCTCCTTAGCTTTTTCTCATCACGATCAAGTATCTTTAGTGGTCCTACGGGATTCTTTAAGTTCTCTCACACTTCTACATCATCCGGTTGCATAATATGTGAACGATCTGGCATGTATCTCTGCAACTGGGACCCATGAAACACGTCACGTATGTTAGCCAAGTTCGGAGGCAAGGCAAGCCGGTAGGCAACAGGCCCAACCTTACCAAGTATCTGGTAGGGCCCATTGAATCTTGGGCTAAGCTTCTTTACTCCGAGAGCACGACCAACACCGGTGACAGGTGAAAGTCTCAAAAACACGTGTTCACCCTCGTTGAACTCCAGTGGCCAATGCTTGTTATCATAGTAACTCTTCTGGCGATTCTGTGCTTGCTTCAGCTTCTCTCTGATCTACTGGATAGTCTCTTGGACAAAGTCCAACCTAAATAACTCTCAGTCTCCAACCTCAGACCAACAGGTAGGAATCCGACACCTCCTACCATACAGTGCCTCGTAGGGTGCCATGCCCAAGCTAGCATGAAAACTGTTGTTGTACGAAAACTCAACCAATGGAAAATACCGATCCCATGTCGAGCACTGCTCCAAGGTGTAAGCCCTCAACATGTCCTCCAATGTCTGAATGGTCTGCTTAGTCTGTCCATCGGTCTGAGGGTGATAGGTTGTAAAAGCTCCCTGAAGTGTCTCCCAGAACCGAGATGTGAACTTCGGGTCCCTATCACTAATGATACTCTCGGGTACCCCGTGAAGCCTCACAATCACGCGAACATATAGCTTGGCCAACTGCTCTGTAGTGAAGATCACCTTAACTGGAAGAAAATAGGCAGACTTAGTCAATATGTCCACAATGTCCCAAATAGAGTCAAAACCAGCCCGAGTCTTAGGCAGTCCCACTACGAAGTCCATGGAAATGCTCTCCCACTTCCATTGCGGAATCTCAAGAGGTTGAAGCTTACCAGACGGTTTCTGGTGCTCGATCTTTACTTTCTGACATATCAAACACTTGGACATAAAAACTGCTATATTTTTCTTTATGCCCGGCCATCAGAAATTCCTCTTTAAGTCTTGGCACATCTTTGTAGCCCCAGGGTGGATAGTGAGTTGACCTTTATGAGCCTCTGACATCATCTCCTCAGTCAATGGACCTCTAGGTATTACAATCCTTTTCTAAAACATCAATAATCCCTCATCGTTCCAAGAAACTCCATCTTGGTTCTTTACATAGTCCAGGCATTCTCTTTGCACTTGCGCCTCTTTGATCTTCTCCATCAACTCATACTCTACTCTCACAGTTTCCATCTCAGGAAGTACACCCCCAAACAAAATGGTCACTGTCAAGTCTCAATTTCTCACATCAAAATCGTTAATCATCAAACTGGATAGACTAATGGATTTCCGACTCAAAGTATCAACCACCACATTGGCCTTGCCTGGGTGGTACTTCATCTCAAAGTCGTAGTCCTTGAGAAATTCCATCCATCTTCTTTGTCTCATATTCAGCTCCTTCTGATCAAATAGGTACTTCAAACTCTTATGATCGCTGAACACCGCAAACTTCATGCCATACAAGTAGTGCCTCAAAATTTTAAAGGCAAAAACAATAGCAGCCAACTCCAAATAATGAGTCGGGTAGTTCTTGTAACACCCCGTGTATACCCGGTTTGTTAACATGTCATCGTATTCAGCCATTCTTAATTAAAATGCGGAATAACTTTTTCTTTAGTTCAATTATGACGTCATTATACTTAGCCAAGTTGATTACTTAATCCTTTTCATAAAAACATCTCCTGTATGTAAATTGCAAAAGATAGCTAACTGAAATACCTCAATATATAAATAAGTGAGCATCTAAGTTACGGATCTACAACACATACTCCGGACGACATCCTGATACATTATTACAACTCAAAACTTAAATAACACATAGTCAAATCAATGTGGCATGGATAATCCCCATGCTCACCAAATGAGGCAACAAAGCCCAACAATCTCAACATCAATAACATAATCATGAAGCTAATAGCAAATAACAACAGGCATATCCAGCATCCAAGCATAATCATCAAAAGTAGAAATATCAGCTAAACTCCGGCCTCCTGCCGCTAGAGTTCTCAACCCCCGCATTACCTGAAACTGAAATAGTGCCCCAAACGTGGGGTGAGATCTCTAAACAGAAATCTCAGTAAGACAAGGAGTCCTCAAAGATCTTCCACCCTAAGCTCACTTACATGTGCAAATATAAGTTCGAAAAGCATTTATTCAATATAAGTTCCAAAATAGTGCAATGCAGTAGATAATCATGTCATGTGTGTTATAACTATTCTACTGATCAGAGAAGTGCAGGAATACGTCTATTACCCACACAGTACCAGCCCTTGTAGTACCCGCCTACAGGACCACCCCTTGGCCTCTTTTCTAGGCGTAACACCACATACATGTTATAAGAGATTGCACTTAACAGCTCCATAGCATTTCAATATACAATACATGAAAACCACATCATGCATATAAACCATCTCCCCATGGGACATGGTGGAACCAAACAATGGCAAAGCCGAGGACATGAAAGTTTACCTTGCAAGCTAACAATACAACGCCAAGAGTCCAATCAAAGCTCAAAGCCCAAACATAGCAGAATCACAATCTGTTTTGGGGCCAGCAATCATATCAATAACCATAGCTCATAATCATAAACATAAATACTATGTTTTCCTTTTTCGTTTTACGTCTTTAGGCTTCCCACAAAGCCACAAACCCTTAGTCACTTAATTCTGACTTATTTTAAGTATTACAGAAGTCCCACTTCATCGATCTAGGGTCCACAAACCCTTACAAGCCTTCTGTATGAACAATGCAGCCACTGTTCTTTGAAAACCCAGAATATCCGGATATATGTCAGGGCAATATCCGGATATCAATATCCGGTTATCTACAGCCCCCATATCCGGATATCCATATCCAGATTTTTCGCGACAGAATGTGGATTCTGCATTTCGCGAAGATATCCATCAAAGGTCCAGCTTTTACTAATTAAATACGTTCAAGACTCCATTTTTAGGCCATATAGGTTCATACACTGGTTAGTTACTTGTTTAACCCATTAAACATGTCAAGACACCACCTTTAAGCATAAAACTCATGATCAAGTGTTCCAGAACATACCCAAGGCTTCATAACTAAGAAGAGAGTGCTCATGGAGCTCACCACATTGCCTCTATAGTGCTGACTTGAAGGCAAACGAAAATGGCCCACCAAGAAGGTTTTTTTCTCTTTAAAGCTCACACCTTGAAGCTTAAAATGCTAACACAAAGACTCTCACAACTTCAACCACCAAGTCAGAAGCTTTGCCACTCCCCACAACCCTCACAACTCAGAAAATGCTGGACTCTTACCCACCCATGGCTAGAGCACACTCTTTTTTTAGCAACTTTGATGAAGGAACTAAGTGGAAAGGTGCTCTCTTGGAGCTACAATGGAGGGGAGAATGTAACACCCCGTTCTAGAACCGGTTTGTTAACATCACATTATTAAATTAAGCGCAGTTACAATCACATTGGTTCAATTAGAAATCCGATTAGATTTTTCTTTTTAAACAAGCCGAATTTAAAATAACCAATTGCGTGACCATAACCTTATTACTTTGCGGAATAATTAAACTAAACTTAACATCACATTCTCATTTTATTAAACCACACGTCATTAAATGTCTACATCTCTTTTATTATCAACATAATTCTATACTAACTTTATAGTTCTCACCTCCTAATATGTTATAGATCTCTCCGTTATCTACGTGTAGGTTCAAACCACGCTCAAATCGGAGCACCGTAGCTCAAGTTAGGCTAAATTTAGACAACATATGTTTATATTGGAAACAGGTCGAGCACGCTTAACCGCGTTAAGCGCCCACCGACAGAGAGGAATCACGTATTTTGGGCCGCTCAGGGCACTAAAGCGCGCTCCAGGACGCTAAAGCGCGCTACCCGGGCGCTAAAGCCCGCGGAGGCAGAGAGAATTGGCTCTCACAGGGGGCAGCAAGGCGCTAAAGCGCTCTACAGGGCTCTTTAGCGCACTTCCAGGAAATTCTCAACACTCTCATATGTCATGTCTAAACCTTGGGAAAGTGGATCCAATTGATAATCCTCACATGTCCATGTATCCAAGCTTAATCCCCGTATTTCCCTAACCTCTCATCATGGAATGGACTAAAAATTTGGGCAGCATCCCTTTTGTTTTCTCAATGTTTCCCAATTTAGCACTAGGTACCTAATTAAGTTTCCAACTCAACAAGTCCAATGCATAGAGTGCATACATACATCATCAGGTCTCAATTACATCATTCTTCTTACAAGTTTCATATACATGCCAAAGGACTTAGCTACAAAAGGAACATGATCAAAGAAAGTAACCATGTACCAGATACCAATTACTACTACAATGATCATGCACTAAGTCCTCCAAAATACATCATGTGGCATCAAAATATACATATAGCACTTCTAAATGGCATGCAACTCAAAATGTCAAGCTAACAGGTATTAGCTACTCATGCTTCTTGCCTCGATCAACTTCATCTCTATCAGTACTTGAAATGATGCCCCATAACACGGGGTGAGATATACGAATATATCACAGTAAACCAGGGGTCCTTGGAGATCACTCCACCCTAAGGTTCACCTTCGATGCACACATAATCATAACAACTTAACACATTTTTATCCATAAACATCACATGGACTTCCAAGAGAGATCCACGAAGGGCTGTTTCTCTTAGGCTCTTACCACATGGAGATCCACATAAGGCTATTTCCAAGGGAAGTCCCTAACCTCAATCTAGGAACCTCCAAGAGAGATCCACATAGGGTTATTTCTCTTAGGCTCTAACCACATGGAGATCCACATAGGGCTGTTTCTAAGGGAAGTTCCTACCAATCATCCTCATTATAATTATATCACTCATTACCTCAATCAATACAAAAGGGTCAAATTTTGATGGATGAAATCTCTCTCCATAAAGACTCCCACCCAAAACTAAGCTTGGATTATGAAAGAGGATAAGATTTGGAGTGGATTAGGCTTTGGAACATATGAATTTGGCTGAGGTTTGCATCACCTAGGGTTTTCCCCCCTTCTTCCTCCTTCTCCTTCTTCTTATTTTCTCTCTTTCTCTCCTTTGTGCATGGGTTGAGGAGGGGATATTCTGGGGTTCTTAAGTGGCTTGCCACTTAACATAGGTTAAGTGGGTCCAAGTAGGTATTGGTTCATCTATTTATTCAACTCCATTAATTACAAAACTTTACCCAAAAGTCTGGAATATTTTTCCAGGAATATTTTCACTTTCATTTTTATATTTTGGGTACTTTTGTCTACACTCATTTATACCCCTTAATTTTCACTGAGTACACTTTTTACCTCAAAAGTGACCCCAACTCACTTAATTAAGCCTTCTTCTTAATTTTACTCACTAATACATGTTTAATTACTTAATTAAAAGTAATTAATTAAATTCTTAAATTAGGGATGTTATAGAGAAGGTGGGAGAAGGTGGCTGGTCACCACACTCAGAATTTCATACGCTGGAGGCACCAAATAGACCTAGGATCATGTGCCAAGTTTGTATTTATAGGCGGTTTAGACTTAACCGCACAGTATTTTTGCTAATTTCTAGGCTTATCATTTTAATCCCAAACTTAAGATTATGAACCTACTCATTTTTCTAAGATTTTTCATATTTTTATTTTATTTTTCGCAGCACTTTTCCGATACGCGCTTTTCCATAGCCACTATCAGTTCTGGCACCAGTTCTCATTATTTTGACTTGAAACTTGTTTTACTAGTCCTATATAATATTCTAGGAATATTCATGCACTTATTATAATTTTTCGGGATACTTCACCGGTACGCATTTATACCGAGTAGCAGAACCGGTATCTGCACTTTTCGTCCAAAAAGTGACTTTCAACGTTATTACTCACTTACTATAATTATTAAAGCCTCATAACAATTATTAGGGTCGATTATGGAATTATTTCCTAATTTTCATATTTAATTAATTTCCTTAATTAACGGTGCAGGTTCTTACAGTTCTCCTCATGAGGTTTCAACTGCATCGCAGCATAAGCAACAACTTTACCAAGTTGCATCAACACACAACCTAGCCCCTTCTTAGAAGCATCACAATAAATCTCAAGCTGCTCCGCAGGATCAGGAAGGATCAATACTGGTGCAGTGGTCAATCTCTTCGTTAACTCCTGAAAGCATTCCTCACACTCGTAAGTCCACACAAACAGAGTCTCATTCTAGATAAGGAGAGTCAGTGGCAATACCAGCTTGGAGAATCCCTCAATGAACCTCCTACAGTAACCTATCAAATCTAAGAAATTGCTCACTTCTATAACTATTTTTTGTCTCTCCCAATCCAACACTGCCTCGATTTTGTTTGGATCTACTGCAACTCCTTTTGTAGAAATCACATGCTCAAGGAATTTCACTTGAGCCAAAACTCACACTTAGAAGGCTTTGCATAAAGCTTATTCTCTTTAAGCACATGTAACACAATCCTCAAGTGCTCCTCATGCTCCTCCTTGCTTTAGGAGTAAATCAAGATATCGTCAATGAAGATGATCACAAAATGATCCAACTACGACTGAAAAATACGGTTCATGTAATCCATGAATACTGCCAGTGCATTGGTGAGTCCAAACGGGATCACCAAATACTCATAATGACCGTATCTTGAACGAAATGCAATCTTGGGGACATCCTCCAGCTTAACCCGGATCTGATGGTATCCGGACTGAAGATCAATTTTCAAGTACACACAAGCACCCCTGAGCTGATCCAGAAGATCATCAATACGTGGGGGATACTTGTTCTTGATTGTCACCTTGTTCAGTTGCCTGTAATCGGTACACAATCACATGGTCCCATCTTTCTTCTTAACAAAGATGACCGGTGCTCCCCATGGAGACACACTCGGTCGGATAAAGTTCTTCGCAGAAAGATCCTCAATATGCTTCTTATAACACCTCATATATTTAAATGTGTATTTTAATATTAGATTGTGAAGATAAAAATTGATGGATTAGTGAAAATCCGAGAATTATGGCCAAAATGGGCAAAAAGGGCGAAATGGTAATTTGCCAAAAACGTAAACCGAGACATGGAAAATGGAGTTAGAGATTTCATATGACAAAAATAGTGCTGGAAATGGAATCAGGGCGGAAAATTGAGTGATTAGGCAAATTTGGGAAAAATTGATGAATAGTGATTTTTAAGTGTTAAATACTGTGGTGTGAGTGTACCGATAAGTGTTAAATTTTTATCAATATTTTGGGGAAATAAAAATATGTCATGGACTGGAAAAATATGTAGATTAAGAATTTGTGATCGGAATTTTTATCGGGATTAAAGTTAAATCGCGTGTGGGACCCGCGTGACCGAAGTCACTTAAGTTTCCACACTTCCCCCACGCCTCCTCCTTCCTTTTCTTCCCTCCCTCCCGTGAGCTTCTTCTCCATTGAAGAACAAAGAGCCATTTCTCTTACCCTCACCATTTCTTCATTTCCCCACCAAATCACTTGGTTTTGGTGTTGAAATCTATTGTAAACAACCTTCTAAAGCCATTGGTGATACTCCCAAGCCTTGAAATCATCTCTTCGGGGCGGTAATGGGCAAACTCAGATCCGAAATTGTTGGGGTTTTGAGTGTTCTTGGAGCCATTGGACTTCTCTTTGCTTGGATGAACCTTGGAGGAGTGTCAATCATCAATTGTGAGTATATTTGTGGTATCTTGGTGGTTGATTTTGTAGATCTAGAAATTATGCTCTAAATCTTTAATCTTAGATGTGTGATGATAGAGAGCCCAAATGGAAAAATGCTATTAGATGAAAATGCCTTAGAATGATGCTTGTAAGCTAGAAATGCTATGATAAATTTTGGTGAAAAAGATAGATTTTAACTTAGGAAAATTTGTGGAAATTTCATGAAATTGTTATGTGGTGAAATTGAATAATTGAATGATGGACCATAGGTATAGGTTGATAATATGATTATATGATGAGTATGAGTGTTAAAATGGAAATGAAAACCTTGTAGAACCATCCTTTGAAGAATTCGAACCATAGAGGGGTTTGGAGGAAAAATGATGTAAAAGTTGTGTAGTTGAGGTTGTATGATATAAGGTGGTGTTTAATTGGATGGTAGGTTAGTATGTTGTTGTGGAATTGGAAAAATGTAAAGTGTATGATTACCTTGAGATTAAATGATTTATTTGGAAATGGTTTGATAATCATGTTGTTGGTTATTTAGGTTGCCTCTCTTGGACGCTATGGAAGCGGATTAAGCTTGGAGCTTACGTATGGAGCATTGGCTCGGTGTTGAGGTAACCTTTGGAACTGGGGTTTAGTCCCTTGTGTGCTCCACCACACCTAGTGGAAGGTTGTGGTTGGATTTTGTGTCATTGGACATTGTGTGATTATGTGTGGTCATGCTTTATTGCATGATATGTGTGAAATTGTTTGGTCACTGGCCAGTTGACGTGTGTTGGGTTTGGACATCCGCTGGTTTCATTCCGTGTGGGAATGCCAGTTGGGTATGCCGTGGGGTCGACTCTGGGAGCGACACCAGGATGAGCCAAACGTGGGACGTCCGCCGGATAGGGCTCATGAGGAGTTCCGGTTGGGTTTGCCATGGAGTCTTCTCAACCGTGGGAGAGGCGCCAGGATTGTCTCGGGAGTTATATGATGGAGTCCTTGAACATAAATCCAATTGTGGATGTTCTCGGTTTGTCTCCAGTTGGTGGGTGATATTGTATGTCATGCATTTTACATTAATGTCATTGTTGCACATTGAGTGAGCCATGGGGTGGAGAAGCCTCTAGGGCCCTTGGTTTGCTGAGATATATTTGTATATCTCACCCCGTGTTTGGGGACATCATTTCAGGTTAGGTTGAGCCTGGAAGAGTGGAGCATGAGGTGCATATTGGAGGCACAATGCGATGAGTATTGGATTTGGGACACACCTTGCATATGTTTAATGCTTTAGACTTAGATCATGAACTTGTGCATGTTGAAAATGCCATGCCTTTGTATGTTCGTGACTACATGTTAAGTCCTTTCAATTTGATGTAAATGTATGCCTTTAGTATCTATTGTATAATTTGAGTGAGCATGGGACTTGTCCATTGCCACATTTCTTGCATATGAAGCCTTGGTATTTATGTTGTAAAATGGTTCATATTTGATGTAAAATGGCCATTATATTAAAGACTTTGTAAATGATGAATGATTGAATGAAAATGCATGATGGATGGGCCTAGGGCCTACATTAGAGTATGTATAAGTGTTGTGTGGAGTACTAAGGTGTTAGGGATGGATTACACAACTTTTGTTGTATAGTAATCGATTACCCAAGCATGGTAATCGATTACCATGCAACAGGGGACGAAATATGGCTACTGTCTCCACTGGTAATCGATTACTGAGGCTTGGTAATCGATTACCATGTGAGGTAATCGATTACCCAAGATTGGTAATCGATTACCCAAGATTGGTAATCGATTACCAGAACAGAGGATGCAAAATTTTAGCTACTGCCTCATTTTTGACAGGTGGTAATCGATTACCACCCACTGGTAATCGATTACCACAGTGTAATTTTCGAAAATTCAGGTTTTTCTAGACTAAAAGAAAGGGGCTTAACTTGGTGGGTAGAACTCCAAATGGTACGTGGTTTGAAACCACGCGTAGCTTATGTAAAGGGCTAGAACATGGTAAGATATGAAAGTAATTTGATGAGTTTAGATGAGTTGAATAAAAAGAAAGATTAGTGATGTTAGTAAACTGAATGCTTCCGCGTATTGCATTTACAATTATAGTGTTGTTTTAATTGATTACGGAAAAGGTTATTGTTATGAAAAGGAATATGATAAAAGAAAAAAGTTGCCCGTAATTTAATTAACCCAATTACTGTGATTGTAACTGCGCTTAATATCATAATCAATGTTAACAATACCGGTACGTAATGGGCTGTTACATTTTATGGTATCAGAGCAGTTTCTTAGGGAACTCTGATGATTGTGTGATTGTGTTAAGTGCTGTATAGTTGTACGTAGACTCTTATTGACTACTACACATATGATTCCTTAGTTTGGGTCTGATCAACCCATTTCTTCGTGTTCAATGTGTGGTCAGTATAAGATGCCTTCGTGACAACCCTGGAGCACCAATGCCAGTCCTTAGGCTGAGGTTGTGGGTGCAGTGTTGACTGCTCCACAGAAAGATATGTTAGTAAGTGAACTTGATGTAATTGAGGACTTAGTGAGAATAAATTGAGATAATATGTTTAACCATTTTGGGTAGAATGCTACCATAGTTGAATGTGTGGTCTTTCGGTTAGTAAAATGATTGATTTGAGTTGATATGGGTAAGGTGATGTTGGTAAGTCTTCCCAAATTGTACGGGGAGTTAGAACAATTGAGTACATGTGGGAATTAGTGGTATATCTTTAACATGGTGGGGGATTGGAACCCCGATGAATTCGTGAAAAATTGAATGTGAGTGCTTATATGTAATATTGGATACCTTAGGGTTAAATTATAAGGTTATAAGACCCTTGGTGAGGGCATACACTTGGATGACTTAAGATGCTTGGATGCAGAAATAAATTGAAATTTCAAATTTTGGATTGAGGATTGTGAGTAACTTAAAAGAACTATGGAAATGATGTGTTGGATAATTCGATGTTGAAAATGGGACTTTAGTCCATGATGAGTTAATGTTGGCTGAATATAAGTGAGGATATCATATGTATAAAAAGTAAAATATAAGAAGTTGAGGAAATTACCATGGATGTCATTGGATGAATTTGATTGAAAGTATGAGAGTCCATAAGTTAAGGATGGTTGGACTTGACAGATGTGAGGTGAGAAAATATGACTGAGTGTGGTGTAGTAATGGTACTAATATGCTTCCATAATGTTGTGTAGCATTAAAATGTTGATGATGTGGCCTAACTTTATGTGGATAATAATCCTGTGGTGGCTAAGTGCCAGCATATATATATATGTATATATATATTTTGTGAAGGCCGGGGTGCCTATATGTATATCTGTGTTGTAATGAATTAGTAAACTCTTTGGTAAAAGAAAAATGATGCAATTGAAATTCCCTATGATGGGAAATGTTTGAAGAGATTGTCTCTTTGGAGTGTCATTGGACGCTCAATTTGGTATGGGATTCATGATGGAGTCCCGGTGTGCAAGTTATACCATGGCACACATGTTGTTAATAATGTGACAATTAAGATTGTCCTGGGTTTCCCTTGTGGATTGAATCCTAAGAGGTGTAGCTCTTGGAAGTCCCAGGCGAGCACTGCTCGAAGTTGAAATGTATCTGGTGGTCCTGATGCGTTGAATGCATGGACTGTTAAATGAGGGCACTCTTGGTGTCATAGTGAAATATTGAGAGAAAAGTGATGTTATTTTAATGAAGTGGGTCTTCTACAGTGTTGAGCATAGTTGCTACGAGTTATGATGGACAACGGATTAGAACTGTACTGAGCATGGGTACTGATAAGAATTAAAAATTATGTTCCAAAGTATGAGAAATATGTTGGGATCATGTGGTGATGATTGTGTTATGGACTAAGACTAATGAATAGTCAAGTTAAATGAGTAGACTGTAAGAAAAGAACCATATTGGAAAGCTATAGGGGATGGTGCAAAAGTAAGATATAATTAGTATACCATTATGTATCTATATAAAACTCTTTTACTGCCATATACGGATGTGATGTGAATGTGTTTATCTCTGTGTGGCTTATATGCCCGGAGTGTATGGCTATCTCCGTATGGATTATGTTCCCGGAGATTATTATTATTTTGTATAAGTAATGTGGTGTGAGGTAGAACCTCGTGTTAGTGGGACTGTTAGTACAGCCGATGGCATGTTACCTCTTCTTGCGTGAATTAGAAGGACAGATTCTCTGAGTGGTGGGGCATTGCACCTGGGGCCCTTAGGACAGCAAGAGCTCGAGGGGTTAAACCTAAGGATGTTCTTACCCATTGCATTAGAGGATTGTATCTTGTGAGGAACGCAAGAGGTGAATCTTGGATAACTTAAGTGAACAGTAATATGCCTAATATGATGAAATGTGTGAGGTGCCATGAGATGGTAGTTTGAATTATGAATTTGAGCACTCGGAGATGTGCATGAGTGTATACCAAGTGTGGTAGTATGAATTGTGGTTTTACGGAAATTGTGAAATGAATTATTGGATTGTCACCCTATGTGAAGGGAATGGAAAATTGATTAGTGCTGATGGATTGAGTCAAAGTCTTCTGGGAAGGCTTGTGATGGCGAGATGTTAAGCTAAGTTGGTGGCCAAAGTGGCCAATGATTTTAATAAGTGATTAATTGTGATGTAGTCAAGTAAGAAGGTGTGATACTAGCTGTTAAATAGAATGTTATTTGGTGAAATAAAAGGTTGATATCTCTGCCCTGGTGGTAGAGTTACTGATGGAGTTGTATAGATGCTGATGATGGTGAGAGGTGTGTTGAAAATACACAATGTTGATGTTGTTCTTGGCTAGGTACCAAGATATGTGATTGAGTGTGCTAGTAGTACTTTGAATAGTCCGAGAGACTTGTATACCAGCCGATATGAAATTATGAAAGTAATGACAGTGATGGATTTAGTCCTTGTGGCATGATAAATAGGCTTTGAAAATCCTTATATGATGGGACAGGCATGAGAGAGAGATGATATGTAACCTTGGAATGAGGCATACTGGTTGAATGAAATGATGATGAAGGTGAGGTGTATAGAATGAAATATATGTGGAATTGATAACATGAGTATGGAATGGTAATTAAAGAAAATTGTTAGTGAAATCTTAGGCATGTTGCCTCTAATGCGAGAAATCAATGATGAACTATGTGTCAAGTTTTGAGATGATTAGTTGAAATTGTAAGTATGATCTAGGATATGAAAATTTATGAGTGAACTCGTGATTGAAGGCCTTGAAATGGCCGATGTAATGAATAAAGTGAAATGTGTGGTCCATTGGGTACCAGTTAAAGGTCTTGAGAAAGAGATTCGCCATTGTGTTTTGGTGAAAGTAGTGAACTTGTAAGGTTAGATTGACAGTTGAGCACAGAGATGGTGCTTGTTAAAGATAAAGTGCAGAGGTGAAATTGCACGTTGTAGATTAAGAACATGAGAAAAGAAAAATGTGTATATACGAGTTGTGGCTAAGTGCCAAAAATGGGAATTATCCCTCAGAAAATAAAAGTATAGTGAGCGTGAACTAGATGACAACTCGGTGAATTGCACTGAGGGGCTGTGAGATTCCATAACAGTGTTTCGTGTGGAATGAGAAATGTGGAAAAATTGATGACGAGAGTTAATACTCCATAGAAATAAAAATCAAAGAAGGATAATTGTGGCTGTAATGTGTCAGAAAGTGATAGTTGCCTGTGTGGCACAGATTGAACAGGATGTGGTATGATCCTATGGGCATAGTGGTTGATATGTTAACTAGGTAGGAGAACCCTCCAAGAGAAATATGGGCTATATATGTTGGGTAGCCTGACTTGTGATAAGCAATTGGCTTGGTAAAGCAGAGAAAGTGCACAACTGCGTGGTGCGCTCCGGTTGTTCACGTGTGGTGTCACCGGTTGAGATTGAAATTGGGGAGGACTTGAAGTCTCCCATTGGGCCTTTGAAATGCAAGGCCATTGTGAAAAGAGGCTGAAAAGCCAAAAGATTGAAATGTAAACAACTAGTTTGAAAGCCTGCACACTTGATGAAGCTACTTGGGGACGGGAGACTGAGATTCTCCGGCTGTATCCTGAGTTAGCATATGTGCATAGTTGATTTTGCGGACAAAATTCCAAAAAGGTGGGGTGAATATAACACCTCATATATTTAAATGTGTATTTTAATATTAGATTGTGAAGATAAAAATTGATGGATTAGTGAAAATCCGAGAATTATGGCCAAAATGGGCAAAAAGGGCGAAATGGTAATTTGCCAAAAACATAAACTGAGACATGGTGTAACGCCCTCCCTTGTATGCATCCAAGAGAGTCGTTTGCTAAGCGAAATTAGAGTCGTTAACGTCACATGAGCTAACAAAGTAGTATACAAGTCCGTATAAAAAATTTCATCACTTAAATTCTTTTCACAAAGGTTTTCCAAAATGGCCATTGTTCATAAAAGTTCAAGCTAACATAAATATGATAAAGACTACAGTCATCCAACAGTACCAAAACATTAATCATTACAGTTATCCATTTTAAACAAACAGCAATAGTGGTAATCCACGCATCAGCAATCAACAGCAAACATCACGTCTTCATGTGCTTTTATGTCCTCCTGCCATTTAGGAAAATAGCAGCCCCGAAGGGGTGAGAATAATCCCAGTAGTGTGGCAATAAAACCAATAATATAACAATATTAACTAGGCACAAAATCATAAACAGTCACTTCAACATATCCTTGTTCCTTTTCCTTTTTATCTTATTCATATATTGCGTATATAACGCCTTTCCTTTGCGCTTTTAGCACCGTCGTGCGCGCACTTCACAGTGGAATCAAATATCCCTTGGCACCTGAGCTCCATGTGGATTCCATCTGTGGGCCTATGCGGACTGATGCCAAGTGTCCCATACCCCGGTACCTTGGGGATGCCTATATGATGCTTGCTCAAACACATGGTCCTGTACATAACTATTCTAAAACAAGGCCTATATGATCTTGTTACATGCATGACATGCTATGCTTTCACACACAAAGCGTAAAAATGCGGTATAATGTAAGATGCATGCTTATATACCTTTCATATGCGTTATGCTGCCACATAACGTCTTTACCTCATAGTCATATAGCCATCACGGCACATTTTTGGCAGTTTCCTTTCATTATAATGGAACATAATATTTTTACGGCATATGGAGCATCATGTTACAATTCTATACCAGTAGTCAATAGTTACATTAGGCATCATCGCCTGACACTTACCTTTGCGTGCCTTAAATATTACCAACAGCAGCGAAGTATCTCACTTCTTAAGCGCACCTAAATCATTTACAACTAATCATTTACAGTGGCTATTTACAGCAGCAAAACAGTGAGCATACAGCAGCAAAACAGTGAGCATTTACAGCAGCAAAACAGTGAGCATACAGCAGCAAAACAGTGAGCATACAGCAGCAAACAGTGAGCATTTACAGCAGCAAAACAGTGAGCATACAGCAGCAAAACAGTGAGCATTTACAGCAGTAAAACAGTGAGCATACAGCAGCAAAACAGTGAGCATACAGCAGGGTTTACAGCAGCAAAACAGTGACGTTTTAAACATAAACAGTGGCGTTTTTAAAACAGAAACAGTGGCGTTTTTAAAACAGAAACAGTGGCACTTTGAACTTCCAAAACAGTGGCATAAATCTTGGTTTTTGGACATTGAAACAGTGGCATATCATGGATTAAAACAGTGACATTTTATGCATACAAACAGTGGCATAGAAGGACTAAAACAGTGGCATCTTTATGCATAAAATAGTGGCATATGATGACTTAAAACAGTGGCATATTATGCATAAAAACAGTGGCATATGATGACTAAAACAGTGGCACATTATGCATAAAACAGTGGCATATGATGACTTAAAACAGTGGCCTTTTATGCATAAAAACAGTGGCATTTTAAAACAGCATGGAAACAGTGACATTTCATGACTAAAACAGTGGCATTTTAATCATGGAAACAGTGACATTTCATGACTAAAACAGTGGCATTTTAAGCATGGAAACAGTGGCATTACATGGCTAAAACAGTGGCTTAAGGAGCACTAAAACAGTGACATATATGTGCAGAAACAGTGGCATATAATGTGCAGAAACAGTGGCATGTAATGTGCAGAAACAGTGGCTTTTAAGTGCAGAAACAGTGGCTTTTAGGTGCAGAAACAGTGGCATATAATGGTGATTTTGAGGGACCGAAACAGTGGCATTACATCTCCAAAACAGTGGCACATCAAACCGAAACAGTGGCACATTTCTTCTTTAAAACAGTGGCATCCCCATAGTGGCATAAGCTTAAACATAACCATAAGACTTTTTATGCATACAATTCATCATGAAATGACTCCATACTTATACTTTTATCATGCTCAACCAAGGATCCAAAGCAACACATATACAAGGAGACATTCAAGCATACATACATGGCTACACAAAGAAAGAGTTCAAAGTTCAAGGCCTACCTCTTGTAGCACACCCTTCAAAGTCAAGAGTCACACCACCTTCTAGCTTCACTACACACAAGTCCACACTTCCTAAGAGGTTCTATGCGCAACAAGTGAGGAACAAGGCTTGCACTAGCTTGGTGTATGGTTGAGGTGAGGGAAGGAGGGAGTTGTCTTAGCAAAGTCTCTAGCTCCAAGGAGGCTTGTAGGTTCGGTTATGGGAGTGAGGGAGTGAGGGAGAAACTTGGCTGCATATGTACATGGTGAGGGGGCTCTAGTGTGCGCATATTTAAGGAGGAGGTGAGGGGAAGTTGCTATGATTAACCATCATGAAAAATTCTGATTGCTTGAGGGGATGGGGCTGCATACAAGGGCTGAATCAAGCAAGGGTTTGCTTCTAGTTTACTCTATTTACATGCAAAGAGTGAGGGGTGATATGTTCAGCTTTGAGGGCTGTCCAAGGCAGAGAAATTTCTGCACAATTGACCATGATTTGCGCACCTAGAGGAGTGGAAAGGAAGTGTCAAGAGCACATGCAAGAGCTTTGCTAAGTCAACATGGAAAGCAACTATGTGGCAGCCCAAAAATCTGCACTAAGGCAGCCTTGGTGCGCAATGATGAGAGGAAGAGAGGTGCATTATGAGCACTGATTTGTGGCAGCCTAAACACTCATTTTGGGGCTGTCCTAAGTCAGAAAATTTCTGCATAAAAAGCCAACCCATGCGCACAAGGTGAGGTGTGAGGGAGGTTCACTAAGTCCACAAGCAAGAGAGCTTTGTGGCAGCCAAGGATTCTGATTTTTGGAGCTGTCCTCTGCGCAAAAATGATGAAAATGCAGTCCCAAAATCTCACTTATGATGCATGTGGAAGGAGGAGGAGGTTTGACTCATGATGGGCTGCAAAAGCTTGCCAAAAATCTGCACAATGCAGTCTCATGATGGAGAGTGTAAGTGGTTATCCAAGTCAACAAGTTATGCAGTTTTGGTGACACAAGAAATCTGATCCAAGCCTCCCCCCCATGTGCGCAAAAATGGAGAAGTATGCAGCCTAAAATCATGCTCAAAGGTCCATGTGTCTTCCATGCAATGAAATTAAAATCAAGTTATGCATAAGCAAGGTGAGGTGGCGGTTTAGCAAGGGAAAAGGCAGATTACTAAGGTCCTAATTACTCTCCCTTGTGCGCATGAATGAGGGGAAAAACAACTAGCCAAGTAGTGTTCCTTGCTGCACAAGGCAGCCTTGTTGGACTAGGCTTTAAGGAGGATAAGTGGTTACAACTTTGGGCTAAAACAAGGTAGGTTCAAAGGCCATCCTTGGGCCATTGGCCACACACCAAAAATCCAATCACACAAGTCCAATATTAACTAGTCCCCACACACACACTAGCCCACATCCAAACACTAATGCCTTCTAACACACACTCACATTACTCATAAAATTAAATTCACATGTCTACATATGTACCCTCCTAAGATTTAATTTAATTAATTACCTTAGTCTTATCCAAGGGTTAAAGGTTATACAATTCACAAGCCATTACACATAAACCATACATCCGAATTCTACACATGTACACATAGCATATAGTACTTATGTATTTTACTAATTATGCGGGATGTTACACTCTCCCCACCAAATAGGAATTTTGCCCGCAAAATTAAACTTACTTAAGAGCTAAACAGTTCTGGATAGCGTTTCTGAACGTCGTCCTCGCGCTCCCAAGTGGCTTCAGCTGCCGATCTGTTGTTCCATAATACCTTCACCAAAGGAATCTCTTTAGAACGGAGTCGCTTGACGGATCTTTCAAGAATTTGGAATGGTTGCACTTGATAAGTTAGATTTTCCTTGAGTTCCACTTCTTCCGGTTGTAACACGTGAGATGGATCAGAGAGATACCTCCGTAGCTGAGACACATGAAATACATTGTGAATTCCTGACAGATTGGGTGGTAAAGCCAACCGGTATGCAGACTCTCCAATCCGGTCCATAATCAGATACGGTCCTAAGTACCGTGGACTTAACTTCTTAACTCCCATTCTCCTTCCGAGTCCCGATGTAGGAGTGATTCTCAAGAACACATGATCTCCGACTTCGAAAGATAGAGGCTTATGACGCTTGTCGTAATAACTCTTCTGTCTGGCCTGAGCCCTCTGCATATTCTCCCGAATCTTCTTTACTTGTTCGGATGTTTCTTGAATTAGATCGGGTCCTAACATACTTCGCTCACCCACTTCCGTCCAACATAAAGGGGATCTGCATTTTCTCCCATACAAAGCTTCATACGGTGCCATCTGAATACTGGAATGGTAACTGTTGTTGTAAGCAAACTCAATCAACGAAAGATAACTATCCCAGCTGCCTCCTAACTCCAAAACGCATGCTCGCAACATGTCCTCTAAAGCTTGAATGGTGCGTTCCGTCTGTCCATCGGTCTGCGGATGATAAGCAGTACTCAACCTTAATTGGGTCCCTAACGCTCTTTGGAAGGATTCCCAAAACTTAGATGTAAACTTGGGATCACGATCACTGACAATACTCGTAGGAACTCCGTGCAGCTTCACAATCTCCTGCAAATAGATTCTGGCAAGCCTCTCTGTATCAAAGGTGGTTCTAACACGCAAGAAATGAGCTGACTTCGTTAAACGGTCGACAATCACCCAGATGGAATCATATCCTTCTCGCGTCCGAGGAAGTCCAACTACAAAATCCATCGAAATACTGTCCCACTTCCATTCGGGAATCTCCAAGGGTTGAAGGAGTCCCGACGGTTTCTGATGTTCGTACTTCACCTTCTGACAAGTTAAGCATCGAGATACATACTCCGCAATATCACGCTTCATACCCGGCCACCAAAACGAGGTCTTCAAATCATGGTACATCTTCGTGGATCCAGGATGAACTGCATACTTACCCTTGTGAGCTTCCTGCAAAACTTCTTGCTTCAACTCTTCATTCGGCACAACCAGCCGTCCTTGAAATCTCCAAACATCATTCTCATCCTTTACAACATCTTGGTTGCCAACCAAATCACGGACTAACTCTTCATCTTTCTGAGCCTCCTTAATTCTACTGATCAATTCATTCTCCACCTTTATATTTCCCAATCTTATGCTGTTCCCTCTCTCGTCTACCGATAAGTTCAAGTCTCGAAAGGCTTCAAACAATTTCAGCTCTTCTATCATCAGAGTTGCAGTGTGCAGTGTCTTCCTGCTCAGGGCGTCAGCTACCACGTTTGCCTTTCCTGGGTGGTATTTAAGTTCAAAGTCATAGTCCTTCAGAAATTCCATCCACCGACGTTGCCGCATATTCAGCTCCTTCTGGTCGAACAAGTACTTCAAACTCTTATGATCGCTGAACACGTCAAACTGCGAGCCATACAAGTGGTGCCTCCAGATTTTAAGTGCGAACACTATAGCTGCTAACTCCAAATCGTGCGTAGGATAATTTTCTTCGTGAGGCTTTAGTTGTCGAGATGCATAAGCTACCGCCATACGATCCTGCATCAACACGCATCCAAGTCCTTTCAGCGACGCATCGCAGTAAACTTCGAACCTTCGAGTAGGATCCGGAATCGTGAGTACGGGAGCACTCGTCAATCTGCTCTTTAGCTCCAAGAAACATTCTTCACAGGCTTCAGTCCACTCAAAAGGCTTATCCTTCCGAGTGAGACGAGTAAGGGGTTGCACTATTTGAGAGAAATTCTGGATGAACCTTCGATAGTATCCAGCCAGACCTAAGAAACTTCTTACTTCAGTGACAGTCTTGGGTCGTTCCCAATTCATGACAGCTTCAACTTTGCTGGGGTCCACCGCGATACCTTCTGATGAAATGACATGGCCCAGAAACTGGACCTCTTTAAGCCAAAACTCGCACTTCGACCATTTCGCGTACAATTGCTTCTCCTTCAAGATTTGCAAGACAATCCTCAGATGTTCCGCATGCAGCTCTTCATTAGCTGAGTAAATCAGGATATCATCGATAAACACAATAACGAACTGATCAAGAAATGGGCGGAAGATGCGGTTCATGTAGTCCATGAATACCGCTGGAGCATTCGTCAGTCCGAATGGGATCACCTGGTATTCGTAGTGCCCATAACGAGTCCTAAAAGCGGTTTTCGGAATATCCTCCGGTTTGACCCGGATCTGATGGTATCCCGATCGTAAATCTATCTTGGAAAAGACTCTGGCTCCTCTCAGCTGGTCCATCAAGTCGTCGATCCTCGGTAGCGGGTACTTATTCTTCACCGTGACTTTGTTCAGCTGGCGGTAATCTACACACAGACGTAAGCTTCCATCCTTCTTCTTAATCAAGATAGCTGGAGCACCCCATGGGGAAGTACTTGGTCTGATAAATTCCTTTGCCAAAAGCTCTTCTATCTGCTTCTTCAACTCGCGAAGTTCCAACGGCGCCATACGATACGGGTCAATGGAGATTGGTCCAACTCCAGGAACAAGTTCGATCGAAAATTCTATTTCCCTATGAGGAGGCAATCGAGGTATTTCATCCGGGAATACCTCCTCGAATTCTCTAACTACCGGTACATCCTGAATTTGATTGTCAACCGAGGTCTCAGCCTCGATCGACAAAAGATACCCTGCTGCTCCCTTGCGGAGCTCTTTTCTAACTTGCAATAAGGAAATGAGAGAGAAAGGTTGAAAATTACCATCTTTCGCAGGAACAACGACTTTCCCCGCTCGACAGTCCAATGTTATCCCGTTTTCCGTCAACCAGTCCATACCGATAATCACATCGAAGTTGAATACCGGCAGGACCACCAAATTAACTGTATACGTGTTCCCTTCGTACTGCAAGGTAACACCTCTGCAGATCTCTGAGGCTATGCACGATCCTCCCGTAGGTGTGCTGATGTGTAACTCATGAGGTAACGGGGTTGGGGTGATGCCTATTCTTAAGGCAGTATGCTTTGCCATAAAAGAGCCAGACGCTCCAGAATCAAAGATAACAGAAATTGGGTGACCATTCAGAGTGACATTACCTTTAATCAGGTTGGGAAACTTCTGCGCTTCATTCGCATCCAGTGTGAACACCCGTGCTTGCGGAGGCTGTTGATCAGCGTTCTGGGGGCACTTGTAAGCAAAATGACCTTGCTGGCCGCATCTGAAGCATGCATTGTTGTTCTTGCGACAGACTCCAAAGTGATTCTTTCCACATGTGGCACAAACAGTCGCGCCCTGACGTCCAGTCGACGATTGACCCACTGTAAAGTTTCTCTTAAAGTTTCCAGGCCGCGCCTGCAACGGCGTACCTCTGCCTCGACCCCTACCAGGTGCTGTCCTGAAGAATCTGCCTGCTCGATTTCCTCCGTGGAATTGTGGTGGTGGCTTGTTCAAGTTCTTGGCCTCCAGAATGATTCCTTCTGCCTGACGACTCTGGTTGATGAGTTCCGGAAGTGTACGATTAGCCGTCGTCAAGATGAGCTTGCGAATTTCCGGGTGTAATCCGCTCTCGAACTTCTCCACCTGCCATTCTTCATCATAGATGTTCCGGTCAAAGTTGGCGTACTCGATCAGCTGCCCAAATTTTGCAATATACTCATTAACCGTCATGTTGCCCTGCCTAAGCGACAGCAGTTCAGTGTGCTTCATTCTTCTCATTGCCTTGGGAAAATACTTATCCAGAAATACTTGTCTGAACACGGCCCATGTTAGTTCCACGTCCTGAGCTCTCAGCAGAGCCCTCGCACCAGTCCACCATGTTAACGCTTCTCCCATCAGCTGGTACGACGCGTACTCAGTCTTCTGCGCTTCCGGGCATGCCATGCGTTCAAAGATGTGCTCGATCATCTGCAGCCACTTTGCTGCAACCTCAGGGTTGTCCTCACCCTCAAAGGTAGGTGGTTGGAAGTTGCGGAAGTCTTTCAACCTCCGACGGGCAATTTCTTCTGCATTTTCATGCAGTGGGGGTTGGTTCTGATTCTGTTGCCTATGGTCGCGCCATTCTTGGCTCATATTCTGGATAAACGTTGCCAGTCCCCCAATGGTAGTGATAAGATCCTCTTCCGCATCGCCAGTCCTTCCCTGAGTTGAACCGCGACCACCCGCCATGATTCTGCACTCACAATATCAGGAAATGAGTTGATCAGGCTCACCGCAAGTTATTCATGGCAGCAGTCCCAAGTAGGTACTCGAGTTCAATTCGGACAAGTTAGCTATGCATCCGTGTCTTATCACCGAACAGTCTAAACCATCTAACTATCCTAGCTAACATATACTTAAACTATAGCACATTTAGACAGTCAATCAGCAGATAACACAACAACAATCAATTCAATCAAACACAAGCAAATCCATGGACCAAACTGCTCTGATACCAATTAGTGTAACGCCCTCCCTTGTATGCATCCAAGAGAGTCGTTTGCTAAGCGGAATTAGAGTCGTTAACGTCACATGAGCTAACAAAGTAGTATACAAGTCCGTATAAAAAATTTCATCACTTAAATTCTTTTCACAAAGGTTTTCCAAAATGGCCATTGTTCATAAAAGTTCAAGCTAACATAAATATGATAAAGACTACAGTCATCCAACAGTACCAAAACATTAATTATTACAGTTATCCATTTTAAACAAACAGCAATAGTGGTAATCCACGCATCAGCAATCAACAGCAAACATCACGTCTTCATGTGCTTTTATGTCCTCCTGCCATTTAGGAAAATAGCAGCCCCGAAGGGGTGAGAATAATCCCAGTAGTGTGGCAATAAAACCAATAATATAACAATATTAACTAGGCACAAAATCATAAACAGTCACTTCAACATATCCTTGTTCCTTTTCCTTTTTATCTTATTCATATATTGCGTATATAACGCCTTTCCTTTGCGCTTTTAGCACCGTCGTGCGCGCACTTCACAGTGGAATCAAATATCCCTTGGCACCTGAGCTCCATGTGGATTCCATCTGTGGGCCTATGCGGACTGATGCCAAGTGTCCCATACCCCGGTACCTTGGGGATGCCTATATGATGCTTGCTCAAACACATGGTCCTGTACATAACTATTCTAAAACAAGGCCTATATGATCTTGTTACATGCATGACATGCTATGCTTTCACACACAAAGCGTAAAAATGCGGTATAATGTAAGATGCATGCTTATATACCTTTCATATGCGTTATGCTGCCACATAACGTCTTTACCTCATAGTCATATAGCCATCACGGCACATTTTTGGCAGTTTCCTTTCATTATAATGGAACATAATATTTTTACGGCATATGGAGCATCATGTTACAATTCTATACCAGTAGTCAATAGTTACATTAGGCATCATCGCCTGACACTTACCTTTGCGTGCCTTAAATATTACCAACAGCAGCGAAGTATCTCACTTCTTAAGCGCACCTAAATCATTTACAACTAATCATTTACAGTGGCTATTTACAGCAGCAAAACAGTGAGCATACAGCAGCAAAACAGTGAGCATTTACAGCAGCAAAACAGTGAGCATACAGCAGCAAAACAGTGATCATACAGCAGCAAACAGTGAGCATTTACAGCAGCAAAACAATGAGCATACAGCAGCAAAACAGTGAGCATTTACAGCAGTAAAACAGTGAGCATACAGCAGCAAAACAGTGAGCATACAGCAGGGTTTACAGCAGCAAAACAGTGACGTTTTAAACAGAAACAGTGGCGTTTTTAAAACAGAAACAGTGGCATTTTTAAAACAGAAACAGTGGCACTTTGAACTTCCAAAATAGTGGCATAAATCTTGGTTTTTGGACATTGAAACAGTGGCATATCATGGATTAAAACAGTGACATTTTATGCATACAAACAGTGGCATAGAAGGACTAAAACAGTGGCATCTTTATGCATAAAATAGTGGCATATGATGACTTAAAATAGTGGCATATTATGCATAAAAACAGTGGCATATGATGACTAAAACAGTGGCACATTATGCATAAAACAGTGGCATATGATGACTTAAAACAGTGGCCTTTTATGCATAAAAACAGTGGCATTTTAAGCATGGAAACAGTGACATTTCATGACTAAAACAGTGGCATTTTAAGCATGGAAACAGTGACATTTCATGACTAAAACAGTGGCATTTTAAGCATGGAAACAGTGGCATTACATGGCTAAAACAGTGGCTTAAGGAGCACTAAAACAGTGACATATTTGTGCAGAAACAGTGGCATATAATGTGCAGAAACAGTGGCATGTAATGTGCAGAAACAGTGGCTTTTAAGTGCAGAAACAGTGGCTTTTAGGTGCAGAAACAGTGGCATATAATGGTGATTTTGAGGGACCGAAACAGTGGCATTACATCTCCAAAACAGTGGCACATCAAACCGAAACAGTGGCACATTTCTTCTTTAAAACAGTGGCATCCCCATAGTGGCATAAGCTTAAACATAACCATAAGACTTTTTATGCATACAATTCATCATGAAATGACTCCATACTTATACTTTTATCATGCTCAACCAAGGATCCAAAGCAACACATATACAAGGAGACATTCAAGCATACATACATGGCTACACAAAGAAAGAGTTCAAAGTTCAAGGCCTACCTCTTGTAGCACACCCTTCAAAGTCAAGAGTCACACCTCCTTCTAGCTTCACTACACACAAGTCCACACTTCCTAAGAGGTTCTATGCGCAACAAGGTGAGGAACAAGGCTTGCACTAGCTTGGTGTATGGTTGAGGTGAGGGAAGGAGGGAGTTGTCTTTAGCAAAGTCTTCTAGCTCCAAGGAGGCTTGTAGGTTCGGTTATGGGAGTGAGGGAGTGAGGGAGAAACTTGGCTGCATATGTACATGGTGAGGGGGCTCTAGTGTGCGCATATTTAAGGAGGAGGTGAGGGGAAGTTGCTATGATTAACCATCATGAAAAATTCTGATTGCTTGAGGGGATGGGGCTGCATACAAGGGCTGAATCAAGCAAGGGTTTGCTTCTAGTTTACTCTATTTACATGCAAAGAGTGAGGGGTGATATGTTCAGCTTTGAGGGCTGTCCAAGGCAGAGAAATTTCTGCACAATTGACCATGATTTGCGCACCTAGAGGAGTGGAAAGGAAGTGTCAAGAGCACATGCAAGAGCTTTGCTAAGTCAACATGGAAAGCAACTATGTGGCAGCCCAAAAATCTGCACTAAGGCAGCCTTGGTGCGCAATGATGAGAGGAAGAGAAGTGCATTATGAGCACTGATTTGTGGCAGCCTAAACACTCATTTGGGGCTGTCCTAAGTCAGAAAATTTCTGCATAAAAAGCCAACCCATGCGCACAAGGTGAGGTGTGAGGGAGGTTCACTAAGTCCACAAGCAAGAGAGCTTTGTGGCAGCCAAGGATTCTGATTTTTGGAGCTGTCCTCTGCGCAAAAATGATGAAAATGCAGTCCCAAAATCTCACTTTTGATGCATGTGGAAGGAGGAGGAGGTTTGACTCATGATGGGCTGCAAAAGCTTGCCAAAAATCTGCACAATGCAGTCTCATGATGGAGAGTGTAAGTGGTTATCCAAGTCAACAAGTTATGCAGTTTTGGTGACACAAGAAATCTGATCCAAGCCTCCCCCCCATGTGCGCAAAAATGGAGAAGTATGCAGCCTAAAATCATGCTCAAAGGTCCATGTGTCTTCCATGCAATGAAATTAAAATCAAGTTATGCATAAGCAAGGTGAGGTGGCGGTTTAGCAAGGGAAAAGGCAGATTACTAAGGTTCTAATTACTCTCCCTTGTGCGCATGAATGAGGGGAAAAACAACTAGCCAAGTAGTGTTCCTTGCTGCACAAGGCAGCCTTGTTGGACTAGGCTTTAAGGAGGATAAGTGGTTACAACTTTGGGCTAAAACAAGGTAGGTTCAAAGGCCATCCTTGGGCCATTGGCCACACACCAAAAATTCCAATCACACAAGTCCAATATTAACTAGTCCCCACACACACACTAGCCCACATCCAAACACTAATGCCTTCTAACACACACTCACATTACTCATAAAATTAAATTCACATGTCTACATATGTACCCTCCTAAGATTTAATTTAATTAATTACCTTAGTCTTATCCAAGGGTTAAAGGTTATACAATTCACAAGCCATTACACATAAACCATACATCCGAATTCTACACATGTACACATAGCCTATAGTACTTACGTATTTTACTAATTATGCGGGATGTTACACATGGAAAATGGAGTTAGAGATTTCATATGACAAAAATAGTGCTGGAAATGGAATCAGGGCGGAAAATTGAGTGAATAGGCAAATTTGGGAAAAATTGATGAATAGTGATTTTTAAGTGTTAAATACTGTGGTGTGAGTGTACCGATAAGTGTTAAATTTTTATCAATATTTTGGGGAAATAAAAATATGTCATGGACTGGAAAAATATGTAGATTAAGAATTTGTGACGGAATTTTTATCGGGATTAAAGTTAAATCGCGTGTGGGACCCGCGTGACCGAAGTCACTTAAGTTTCCACACTTCCCCCACGCCTCCTCCTTCCTTTTCTTCCCTCCCTCCCGTGAGCTTCTTCTCCATTGAAGAACAAAGAGCCATTTCTCTTCCCCTCACCATTTCTTCATTTCCCCACCAAATCACTTGGTTTTGGTGTTGAAATCTATTGTAAACAACCTTCTAAAGCCATTGGTGATACTCCCAAGCCTTGAAATCATCTCTTTGGGGCGGTAATGGGCAAACTCAGATCCGAAATTGTTGGGGTTTTGAGTGTTCTTGGAGCCATTGGACTTCTCTTTGCTTGGATGAACCTTGGAGGAGTGTCAATCATCAATTGTAAGTATACTTGTGGTATCTTTGTGGTTGATTTTATAGATCTAGAAATTATGCTCTAAATCTTTAATCTTAGATGTGTGATGATAGAGAGCCCAAATGGAAAAATGCTATTAGATGAAAATGCCTTAGAATGATGCTTGTAAGCTAGAAATGCTATGATAAATTTTGGTGAAAAAGTTAGATTTTAACTTAGGAAAATTTGTGGAAATTTCATGAAATTGGTATGTGGTGTAATTGAATAATTGAATGATGGACCATTGGTATAGGTTGATAATATGATTATATGATGAGTATGAGTGTTAAAATGGAAATGAAAACCTTGTAGAACCATCCTTTGAAGAATTCGAACCATAGAGGGGTTTGGAGGAAAAATGATGTAAAAGTTGTGTAGTTGAGGTTGTATGATATAAGGTGGTGTTTAATTGGATGGTAGGTTAGTATGTTGTTGTGGAATTGGAAAAATGTAAAGTGTATGATTACCTTGAGATTAAATGATTGATTTGGAAATGGTTTGATAATCATGTTATTGGTTATTTAGGTTGCCTCTCTTGGACGCTATGGAAGCGGATTAAGCTTGGAGCTTACGTATGGAGCATTGGCTCGGTGTTGAGGTAACCTTTGGAACTGGGGTTTAGTCCCTTGTGTGCTCCACCACACCTAGTGGATGGTTGTGGTTGGATTTTGTGTCATTGGACATTGTGTGATTATGTGTGGTCATGCTTTATTGCATGATATGTGTGAAATTGTTTGGTCACTGGCCAGTTGACGTGTGTTGGGTTTGGACATCCGCTGGTTTCTTTCCGTGTGGGAATGCCAGTTGGGTATGCCGTGGGGTCGACTCTGGGAGCGACACCAAGATGAGCCAAACGTGGGACGTCCGCCGGATAGGGCTCATGAGCAGTTCCGGTTGGGTTTGCCATGGAGTCTTCTCAACCATGGGAGAGGCGCCAGTATTGTCTCGGGAGTTATATGATGGAGTCCTTGAACATAAATCCAATTGTGGATGTTCTCGGTTTGTCTCCAGTTGGTGGGTGATATTGTATGTCATGCATTTTACATTAATGTCATTGTTGCACATTGAGTGAGCCATGGGGTGGAGAAGCCTCCAGGGCCCTTGGTTTACTGAGATATATTTGTATATCTCACCCCGTGTTTGGGGACATCATTTCAGGTTAGGTTGAGCCTGGAAGAGTGGAGCATGAGGTGCATATTGGAGGCACAATGCGATGAGTATTGGATTTGGGACACACCTTGCATATGTTTAATGCTTTAGACTTAGAACATGAACTTGTGCATGTTGAAAATGCCATGCCTTTGTATGTTCGTGACTACATGTTAAGTCCTTTCAATTTGATGTAAATGTATGCCTTTAGTATCTATTGTATAATTTGAGTGAGCATGGGACTTGTCCATTGCCACATTTCTTGCATATGAAGCCTTGGTATTTATGTTGTACAATGGTTCATATTTGATGTAAAATGGCCATTATATTAAAGACTTTGTAAATGATGAATGATTGAATGAAAATGCATGATGGATGGGCCTAGGGCCTACATTAGAGTATGTATAAGTGTTGTGTGGAGTACTAAGGTGTTAGGGATGGATTGCACAACTCTTTTTGGGCTGAAAATGCTGTAATCTGTCACTTTTGCTGTATAGTAATCGATTACCCAAGCATGGTAATCGATTACCATGCAACAGGGGACGAAATATGGCTACTGTCTCCACTGGTAATCGATTACTGAGGCTTGGTAATCGATTACCATGTGAGGTAATCGATTACCAGAACAGAGGATGCAAAATTTTAGCTACTGCCTCATTTTTGACAGGTGGTAATCGATTACCACCCACTGGTAATCGATTACCACAGTGTAATTTTCGAAAATTCAGGTTTTTCTAGACTAAAAGAAAGGGGCTTAACTTGGTGGGTAGAACTCCAAATGGTACGTGGTTTGAAACCACGCGTAGCTTATGTAAAGGGCTAGAACATGGTAAGATATGAAAGTAATTTGATGAGTTTAGATGATTTGAATAAAAAGAAAGATTAGTGATGTTAGTAAACTGAATGCTTCCGCGTATTGCATTTACAATTATAGTGTTGTTTTAATTGATTACGGAAAAGGTTATTTTTATGAAAAGGAATATGATAAAAGAAAAAAAGTTGCCCGTAATTTAATTAACCCAATTACTGTGATTGTAACTGCGCTTAATATCATAATCAATGTTAACAATACCGGTACGTAACGGGCTGTTACACTTCTTCAATTCCGCTAACTCAGGTGGAGACATCCGATATGGAGCTAATGAAATAGGTCCCACACCAGGAAACAGATCAATGGAGAACTCCATCTCCCGCTGTGGTGGAAACTCAGGAATCTCCTCAAGAAACACCTCAAGGAATTCCCTCACCACAGGAATGCCGGTAATATTCTTTTGTGTCCCACTCACCAAACCTCCCAACACAACATAGTCACATGCTCCTGCTCTCAAGGCTCTCTTAGCCTGAAACACTAATAGATAAAGAGAAGAACTGGTAGGGGAATCACAAAGAGACATAACCACTTTCTTTGCAAAACAGTCTATCATTACACAGTTCCTGGACAACCAGTCCATGCCAGGGATGACCTCCAAATTAGCCAAAGGTAACCCAATCAGGTCTACCGAATACTCACGGTTATCCTACTAAAACACAACATCATTGTGTATAGAGGAAGTATCACACTTTTCTCTAGTGGCGGTGGTAACCCGCAAAGGTAGAGAAAGCACAGAAATGGGCAACTCAAGCCCCACAGCAATCAAGGTCGCGATGAAAGAGTGCGTAGCCCCGAAATCAAACAACACATCTACGACATAGCTACCAATAAAGACGGTACCTCTCACAAGGTTCAAAGCTCGGTCTGACCGCTGACGATCAAGGGTGTAAACTCGGCCCGCGGCTGGTGGCACGACAGGTGCCGCTATAGGTGGAATAGAAAGGAACCGTCTGAACTGCTGCAGCCCTAGCAGCTGACGAGGAACAATATCTGGCATAGTGCCCCTCTTTCCACACTTGAAGCAAATAACCCGACCGGTGGCACAAGGCCCGACATGCGATCTTCCACACCCGGTACATCTGGGAATAGTGGAAGATCTAGCTGCGCTCCCCTGCTGAGTCGATGTCGTTTTAAATTGGTTTGGTGTCTGCTTTGCAGATAACTGCTTCCCTTTGCCTTTTCCCCAAAATTTCCTGTCTCTCCAAGTAGTGGAGCCACTAGCTCCCTTCACCTCGGGCTCTCCAGTCTTCCTCTTCTTGTTTGTCACATAAACATCCTCTATATCGCTACACTGTTGAACCAAAGTACCAAAATCTCTAGAGGCAGCTCTAGAAATCCGATCCATTATCTCTACATTAAGTCCTCTACGGAAATTAGAAGCCAAAAATGCAGGTGTAGGCATAACAATACAAAAATGGGCAAATTTGGCCAGTTCATTGAACTTAGCCAATTATTCATCCACAGACATCGAGCCCGCACCAGGCGCTCAAACTCCCCCTGGTTCATCTCCTGAGCATCATACAAAAAGTGTCTCCCAAGGAACAACTCCTCAAAGAATGGCCACGTGATAACATGACCCTGCATCTCGTATGCCTGAGATGTGTTCATCCACCACTCGTGAGCATCTCACTCCAGCATATAAGTAGCATACAATAGCTTCTGGGGGTCAGTACACTGCATCACCCTGAATATCTTATCGAGGGCCTGGAGCCATCTCGCAGCACAATGGGATCATAAGACGCATCAAAGGAAGATGGCTTATGCTTACGAAAATCATTCAGCCGATGGTTTCTCGTCTCCTGATCTTCCACGGGCTCAAAGTAAGGTTGCATCATCCCAGTAAGGTGACTGATGGGTCAAAAGCTTGTTGGGTGTAAAATATATTATGAAGAAGGACGTTCTAGTTCAGTAAGAGAAAACACATTTGTTCTCTTAACTTCAGCCCAAGTGCGCAAGTGCACGTATCAAGTAATAAACAGGAGTGTTAGTGCCCAGATTATCGTTCCCACAAGGATAGGATTCTAAGTAATGTCTTAAACTATCTTAAAAGAGAATGAACACGAAAAGAAAAGTTAGTAATTAACCTGTTTGGTCAAACGTTCCCTACTGTCTTGACAACATTCATCAATGCAAGTAGGTTCGATTTAACAGCAAACAGCTCCTCGCATCATTATATATGAAATCCTTCTTCGTAGAAGAAGGTACGACCATATTCATTGGAGTTTTGTAGATAAAAGATTGAATAAAGCAAGGAAAAATAAAATTAATAACAATAATTAAAAGACAACAATGTGGATGGTTTTAAAAACAAAGATAACAAAAGGAACGAATCCACTGTTCCATTCATAAATAGTTATTTTCTCTAGTCAAGACTCAACACTTTTGTATTTGTTCCAGTTTCTTTATTGCCAACTCTGATTCCTCAGCTCATGGACTAGATGGCTCACAAGTCTTCATATTCCTATGGCTCCCTTGACTCCAACAGGTACTTAGTGCAGAACCTTGAAGTGAACGAAGTGGTCCCTTATTCCTAAGGCAACCAGCAGTGTTGTTTCCACAACACTGCCTTCCCTCTCTGGTTAAGCTGTCTGAAATCCCTTCTTTATGGGAGTTCCTTTCTCAGTATGTGTTCAATTCCCATTGATACACAATGAATATAGCTCACTTAACCCGAGAAACACAAAAGCTTCAGTACAAGAGTTTTGAAAATAATTCTTTAAGAACTTTGCAGTTTTTCCGTTCCACAGATAGTTTAGCCCATGGCTACTAGGTTAAACATAATTATTCCAAACTGAAGTCCCATAGAGCCGAGATTCAGTTCAGAGATAACGAATGGAAATGAGAGAAATAACATTTGTATTTAAATGGAAAATAACTTGATTACAATAAAAGAGAAAATGGAGAATATGGTTGCTGCTCATGAGGAGTCTCAAGTGAATGATACAGAATAAAGAAGAAGTGTTGTCACTTAACTACAACTAAAAATATACAAAAGAAAGAAAAACTACAAAATAAACTAAGTGATCTCTTCTTAAGGAATTCGATTCTGGTCTTCGTGCCGGAACGTCCTATTTATAAGAAGAAGAGTGAATGACAAAGCTTGTAATTCTCTTGGAGTTGTTTTCTTGACTGCATGAAAGGGGCGGTGTGAATAGTGCTTTGAGGGACGCAAGTGGCTGGATGGGACAGTTATTGTTGAGATTTGTCTTTCCTTCTGATCATCCCATGCCTTACTTTCTTCTTTAGCCAATAGGAACCATTTATTCCCTGCTGCGCACATTTCCTCTTGCTTGATTGTTTCACCGCTTATGCTTTATGGAAACTTCTTTTCAACGTTTTCAGCAAAGTGGTCAGAAATATTAAATGAGTAGAGCAGGTGTATTTAGTGTTCCCAATCCACTCCCCTTTATGTGTTTTCCAAATGATTACTTCATCATCCGTTCCCCACTGTGTTTTTGTCATAAAGATGTAAAACAAGTGTTTTTAAGGCTAAAGTTGCTCATCAGATAAGGGAACATATGGTATTTTGCCATCAAAATGGGCTCAGATAGGAACGAATTTTCGTCCCATCAGTGACTAACACCCTCTATGTGACTCAGACCATCATCATCAGGGATGTGCGTCCCACCTCCTCTATTCCCATCCTGGTGAGGCGGTGGTGGCGGTGGCGGTAGAGGATGCTGGCCATCAATACGACCAGTCCTCATCTCCTCCAACATGACCCTCATCATGGTCATGTTCATCAACCTTTTCGCCTCAAGCACGTCTTCGGTTGCTTTCCTGTTCGCCTCTTCACGGCATCCATCATAGCCTGATTGGCCAATCTAATGGCCTTCTGATCGGGTAGTATAGCCGCCTGCGTCTCAGCTAATGCAGTCAGGATAGGATCAGGCTAACCCTCATTCGTCTTCGAGTCCTCCTAGGAAGTACCATAACTCTGCACATGTTACACAAAGGATTAATCGGGCCCACACAATGTGGTCACACATGCATTATCATAGAAAAACCTAAAAGAACCTCACAAGACAATTCACACAACAAAGCATACTAAGTTATTGCAATACATACAGGCTTTTTCCCTAGAAAGTGCTCTGATACAATAAAATGTAACACCCCATGTGCACCTGGTGTATTAAACATACATATAGTAATAGCGCAGCTAAATAAATGCGTAAGCTAACTTTTTCCAATTATGAAACCCTTCATTATTAACCAAGTGGATTTACTTATTCCTTTTCAAAATATAGCCTATATGTAAATTGCAATAAATAATTACACTGAATAACCTTATCACATAAATAGGTATCAAGTCACGAAACTACTACACGTAGACCGGACAATATTCTGATACAAAATACAACTCAAGTCTGGGATAGACGTAACTTATACCCATGTGGCCTATCATTTGTATGTTAATACACCAGCTGTAGACAGGGTGTTACAGGTGGCCTATCATTTTGGGCCATGTGGTAGTTCAAATTTTTCGCCCCTAACAGCATGTTTGACACCGTAATATTTTGGCAAACTTTCAGGCCCCGTGACATTCGATATATATTTTTGATTTTATGATACATTGTTCAATGTCCCATATGAAAGAGTGTATTAGAAGTTAGTATGCCACGTAATTATTAGGAACATCGACCAAAGTGCCACTGTTTGGCAAATATTTTATCCAAATGCCATGCTAACAGTACTTTTTACCAGACTGCCATGTGATGTAATTCGCTATGACTGGTAGCTAACTTCGCTCGTCAGTAATTTTGTGACATGTGGCACACTTTCACAGGAAAAAGCTGACTGGACTAAGTTTGCTACCAGTGAAAGCGAATTTGGTACACAATATGGTCACATGTCACGAAATCATAGGCAACGAAGTTCGCTACTAGTCGTAGCGAATTTCGACGCATGACAGTCTGGTAAAAAGTATTGTTCGCATGGCATTTGAATAGAAAATTTGCCCAAAAGTTACATTTCAGTCAATGTTCCTAATTATTAGATACCTAAGGGTATTTGGCTATTTAGCCATCACAAAGTCAAAACAATAACCTTTAGCTTTGTGTTACTAAGTAAACCAACCCTGGCATCAGATATTGCCACAACACACATAGCCGTCAAGAGAGTTAGTGACCAACTTTTACCATTGGCACATAAAACCAACAGATTAGTCCAATAACAAAATGAACATATTTATCAATAATGAATGTTTAGGAAATATCACTTAGATATATGTTGTTTTGTCATTCCATAATAAGTACATTCAAATAATTTTATTTTGGTTACAACATTGAAATGGTTCTTTAATGAATTTCGGCATTTAGAAAATGACAACATCCAAGTTCAAATTTGATGTTAAAATTTGCCATTAAAATAGATAGAATTATGATAAAAAAAAACAGATAGAATTAAAGTTGTGATACCCAAAACATAATTGTTTTTTTATTTATTTATTATATTTGTAACTACTGATTTTGGGGGTGTATTAGATTGAGATTTCAAAGAATTTTAATGGATTTTTTTTGGACAAAAAAATCCATTGGTATTCAATTAGGATTTTAAAGGATTGAAAAAAAGTAATGTGATATTCGATTAAAATTTTACAAGATTATTTTAGAGTCCATCCAAATTCATTGGTATTCAATCAAGATTTTAAACAAAGGAAAAATATCTTGTGGTATTCAAAAATCTTACGATTTTAATGAATTTTCTATTGGTGAGGATTTCGCGAGACTTTTTAGTGAGAAATATAAATAGGATGTCTCTCTTGCAATCTCACCCTAATCCATAGGATTTCTTGAGATTTCTCTATTACAGTGTCTTCTTCTTCCTTTGGTGGATCTACCCGCTCAAAATCGAGTTCCGCCATGGGGGCTTTGTCAAAGCTCAAAAACAACAGATTTTTAAGCGATTTTCATCACAAAACAACTCAGAAACAACAACCCAACAATATTTTAATCTAATTCATCTAAAAAACATCAGATTTTGAAGCAATTTTTGAAAGTTTAAAAACAATTTTTCAAGCTATTGGTCATCATTTTTCTTGGTACGAAAATGTGTTATTTTTGTATTAAAAACAACATAAAATAGTGGAAAAACAACATGGGAACAAAAATTCTCCAAACCAATTTTCATTTTATAGCAATGAAATAAGATCAATTTTAAAGAAAGATTGAAGCTTTCATAATATGAACCTATGTTTCATAACAAAATATTCATAAACGAAATTCCTTCGCTATAGGAAATGATTTCAAATATTTTTTGTGTTAATAGATCACTAAAAACTTATTTTTTCAAAACCCTAAAAGCAATTTAAGATTTCAATGTATTGATTGAAAACAATTTGAGAAACTTTCCAAACTTTCATGTAATAAAACCCAAAAATTGAGATTCTGAAGGGGGAATTTATTTAAAGGAGGAGAGAAGAAATATAGATGAGAGAATTTTAAGAAGAAGAATTGCGATCAAAACATTTCATGTCGTTTATTTTTTTTCTTCAGGTTTTTATAGCAAAACAAATAACAACCTAATGCTTTAATGATTGCCAGCTAATCACTAATTGAAGATAAGGATAACGACAAATTGAAGATAAGGATAAATTAAAGATTAATCTTATCTATAACTCACTAACAGACTGATAATTGCATGAAATTATTAAATAAAAAATAACAGACTCCTAGTTAATAAAGCATTAAACATAATTGTAACGCCCTCCCTTGTATGCATCCAAGAGAGTCGTTTGCTAAGCGGAATTAGAGTCGTTGACGTCACATGAGCTAACAAAAATTCCCATAGCAGTAAACAAATCCGAGAAGCATTTCTACAGTTCTTATCACTTCTGTTTGGACGATAAAAAATGTTTCAAGTGGTTTAGAAAGAGCACGTTTGGGGCTTCGCGTGCATATAAAATAATAGTAAATCAGAGTTCGTTTGCTCATAAAAACACCACCCGTAAGGTGCACTGTAAAAATTTCAGCACATAAGTCATTCAAAAATCCCTTTCACAAAGGTTTTCCAAAATAGCCGCTGTTCATAAAAGTTCAAGGTAAATTAGAGATGATAAAGTCTACAGTCATCCAAGAGTACCAAAACATTAATCATTACAGTCATCCAATCAATCAAACAGCAACAGTACACGTCCATTCATCAGCAAGCAACAGCAAATATCATGTCTTCATATGCTTTTACGTCCTCCTGCCATTTTGGAAAATAGCAGCCCCAAAGGGGTGAGAATAATCCCAGTAGTGTGGCAACAAAACCAGTAATATAACAGTATTAACTAGGCACAAAATCATAAACAGTCACTTCAACATATCCTTGTTCCTTTACCTTTTTCCTTTTCATCATATTCATATATATAGCGCATATAACGCCTTTCCTTTTCATCATATTCATATATTGCGTATATAACGCCTTTCCTTTGCGCTTTTAGCACCGTCGTGCGCGCACTTCACAGTGGAATCAAATATCCCTTGGCACCTGAGCTCCATGTGGATTCCAACTGTGGGCCTATGCGGACTGATGCCAAGTGTCCCATACCCCGGTACCTTGGGGATGCCGATATGATGCTTGCTCAAACACATGGTCCTGTACATAACTATTCTAAAACAAGGCCTATATGATCTTGATACATGCATGTCATGCTATGCTTTCACACACAAAGCGTAAAAATGCGGTATGATGTAAGGTGCATGCTTATATACCTTTCATATAGCCATCACGGCACATATACTTTTCATATGCGTTATGCTGCCACATAACGTCTTTACCTCATAATCATATAGCCATCACGGCACATTTTTGGCAGTTTCCTTTCATTATAAGGAACATAATACTTTTACGGAATATGGAGCATCATGTCACAATTTTATACCAGTAGTCAATAGTCACATTAGGTAATATCGCCTGACACTTACCTTGCGTGTCTTAAACCATACCAAACAGCAGCGAAGTATCTCACTTCTTAAGCGCACCTAAATCAATTACAACCAATCATTTACAGCGGCGATTTACAGCAGAAACAGTGAGCATACAGCAGCATTTTACAGTGGAAAACAGTGAGCATACAGCAGCATTTTACAGCAGGAAACAGTGACGTTTGTTCTTAAAACAGTGAGCAGAAAACAGTGAGTTGTTCTTTAAAACAGTGAGCCGAAAACAGTGACGTTTCCCTTAAAACAGTGGGCAGAAACAGTGACGTTTTACTTAAAAACAGTGGACAGAAACAGTGACGTTTTACAGCAGAAAAATAGTAGCACCTTACAGCAGAACAGTGAACGTTTTAAAACAGAACCAGTGACATTTTGGACCTTAAAACAGTGGCAGAACAGTGGAATTTGAATGTTAAAACAGTGACATAATCAATGGCATTTGAACCTCAAAACAGTGGCATAAGTAGTGTTATTTGTGCATCAAAATAGTGGCATGAATGGTAACATTTAATCATTAAAACAGTGACATTAGTGGTGATATTTGCACATCAAAAACAGTGGCAAAGGGAGTGGTTTTTGAACATTAAGACAGTGGCATGAATGATACATTTGAACATCCAAAACAGTGATATAAATCATGATTTTTAGACATTAAAACAGTGGCATAAATAGTGATTCTTGATCATCAAAACAGTGGCAAAATGGGAGTATTTAGACACCAATACGGTGGCATAAAGGGTAGTGTTTGGACATCAAGATGACGGTTATTTTATGCAAAAATAGTGGCTCATTAAGTACTAAAACAGTGAGTGTTTTTGGTGCAAAACAGTGACATATGTGGCATTAAAACAGTGAGCATTTTATGCAGAAACAGTGGCACATTATGGACTAAAACAGTGAGCATTTTATGCAGAAACAGTGGCATGTGAAGCACTAAAACAGTGGCATATGTGTGCAGAAACAGTGGCATCAAAATGGTGATCTTGAGAAACCGAAACAGTGACATTTCTTAGCCTCAAAACAGTGGCACCTTCATAGGGAAACAGTGGCATATTTCTCCTCAAAACAGTGGCATATTCATACAAGAAAACAGTGGCATGAACTTAAACATAACCATGAGACTTTCATTCTATAACTCATGCATACAAGTCATCATAAAATAGCTCCATCCTTATACTTTAACCATGCTCAATCAAGAATCCAAAACAAAACATATTCAAGGAGACATTCAAGCACACACATGATTACACACCATGAAAGAGGTCTAAGTTCAAGGCTTACCTCTTGTAGCACACACTTCTTGATCACACACCACACCTTCTAGTACCACCTAACCACACGTTCACCTTTCCTCTAGGATGGTTTATGCGCACTCCAAGGTGAAGGAACAATCTGGACAGACTTCTAATGGTGAGGAATAGGCTGAACAGTGAGGGGGAAAAGAGGAGAAACTCACACTACTTGTGTCTTAGGCCACGGTTTGATGGTGAGGGAAGGAGAGAGTTGCCAAGGTTTTTCTTTCTCCAAGAGTTCATGCAATGTTCAGCTAGAGAGTGAGGGAATGAGGGAGGAAATTGGCTGAAAGTAAAGTGAGGACAGCCCCCTCTCTTGTGCGCATACATAAAGAAAGGTGAAGGGAGGTTGCAATGATTAAACATCATGAAAATTCTGGTTTCTTACAAGAGTGGGACTGCACACAAGGTTTGAACAAGCAAGAGGTTGCTTCTAACATACACTATGCGCATGCAAGGAGTGAGGAGAGATAAGGTCAGATCTGAATGTTGTCCTAAGTCAGAATTTTTCAACATAAACAAGCAAATCATGCGCACATGGTGGAGTGGAAGGAGGTGTCATCATGAGCACAGATTTGTGGCAGCCTAAACTCTGATTTGTAGCTGTCCTAGTGCGCATAGGATGAGGGAGATGCAGCCCCAAAACCCTTCTTTTGATGCATGTGGAAGCAAGGGGCAGATTTGGCTCATGATGGACTGCCAAAAGCATGCAAAAATCTGCACATTTCAGCCTCATGATGGAAGGTGTAAGGTGGTTCTCCAAGTCAACACTCAAAGGCAGATTTTGTGTCATAAAAATCTGATGTAAGTCCCTTCTTGTGCGCCAAGGTGAGGTGTATTCAGCCCAAAATGATGCTAAGGAGTACATGTGTCTTCCATGCAATGAAGTTGAAGTCAAAGGTGCATAAACTAAGTGTGAGGTGGCGGTCAAGCATGAGGAAAGTTGGAGGATTTCCTAAGTCCTTTCTACTCTCTTTTATGCGCATGAAATGAGGGAAAATAATACACCTAGCCATGTGATGGTTCCTTGGTACACAAACATCCTTGTTGGACAAGGCTTAGGGGAGATAAGGGTGGACACAACCTTGGGCTGAACTAGCTTGATCCAAAAGCCTCCTTGGGCCATTGGCCTACACATACAAAGAACCCAATCACACAAGTCCAATAGTGACAAGTCCACACACACTAGCCCACTTCCAAAGTCCTATAACACAAAAGCCTTATAACACACACAATCAAATTACTCTTATGACTTTAATAAATTTCACATGCCTACATAAGCACCCTCCTATGATTTAATTTAAATACTTACCTTAGTCTCATCCAAGGATAAAGATCAAACAATTCGCAAGCCACCAAAACCAAAAAAAATCAAATTCTACATATGCGCCTATATCATTATAATACTTATGTATTTTACTAATTATGCGGGATGTTACATGTTAGCATATGGGTGTCCTAGAGACAATCTTTTGATTAAATAAAGGACACTAGATGTAGAACTTTATTTGTCGCAAATAAATGTAAGCACTATTTATTCAGTTTCATATTGTGTCTCGATATTACTGTTAATATTATATGAATGAACTGGATAAACCCCTTGGAATAGAACAGGTATCTCTTGAGCATCTGTGATGAGATCACGATCATGAGGATTCAAGGATATTGCATGTCTATTCCTAATTATATGTTCCTAGTCTAGAGACACTGAGTTTGGGGATCAGTGATCTCGAGTAAAGACTAGTACGACTTATCTACTTGTATATGGATACAAGGTAAAGACCTCATGAGCTGCAGATATGGAGATATCTTAGCTAAAGTCGTGGGTGGACCTATAAGAGTATAGCTCGCACTGAACAGACCCAAAAAGAGACTCTATGAGGAAATCTCACAGATAGTGTCATTAGAGTAATCTCTTTATGTTTGGGTGTGTCTTTCCTTAGACCAAAAGTTATTACCTAGACTGTGTTCTTGAAGGCATGTTTTGATTGTATACCTCGTCTGCCTGAAACATGGAGACTCATAGGTATACTGTTGGGCGTGTCCTTAAAGGGCACAGGGCTAGGGTAATAAGCTGAAGGAATTCGTCAAATCTCTGTGAGAGATTAGGTTATCTGTAAACCGGAGAAATCGGGATGACATTTACAGGGACTCGGGAATCTATGCATAGTAAAAGAGATCATGAGATGATCTGCCTTTAGAGTCAGTAAATTGAAGATTCCCTATTTCGAATAAAGCTTACCCAAAACCGCAGGGGTTGATACATTTCCTTACCCTAGGTTAATGGGAAGATAACCGAGACGAAGGGAAATACATACGGTAACCAAATATGTGCAATAGGATGATCAAGTCATTAATCTGACTAGTTCTGGGGCAACAAAGCATTGCTAGTGCTCTGTGTTGTCATTAATTGGGTTGTGGGCTTGTTGGGCCCAAGTCCAGTTATGTCAGTAGCTAAGTTGGACCTAATGGGTCACACACTAACACCTTGTAGTTATGATGGACTAGCTTTAAAGGTATTGGGCCTAATAATGTTATTAGCCCAAGAAGTTGATTGGAAAACCAAGCCAACTCTCCTCCTCTATGCACCATTCTGTAGGGTAGCTCAGTACACCTTTCCAAACAGGATACCTAGCCTCCACCCTCACCACTTGTGCGCATAGCAAGCCTCATTGTGGTGTTCATCTGGTGGCTTTCAAGAAAGAGTTCTTGCATCATAGACGAACGGTGGTGTGGATCACCATTAGAGGGTTTGAACCCTTCAAGCCTGACATCTCATCTCCCTGACTGATCAGGCCAAAACAAGGTAACATCATGCTGTCTTAAAGCATGAATCTATGAGTGCATGTATGTTCCGCAGTAAAATTTTTGTTTTACACCTTACATGCATCGGCCTTCAAAGGCCAGTTTACTTTCAAGTGGTATCAGAGCCCGGTTGCTTTACCATCGACGGGTGATGGTACCTTGTTTGTGAAAAGAGTCTTTCACAGTCAAAAATCTTTAAAGGGTTAAAGTTTAAATTCTGCATGTGGATTTTGAATCACAAATCCTTTAAAGTGTTAAAGTTTTTGTTTTTATGAACATAAAAATTTGATTCTGTGTTCATAAAACATTATGCATCATGGTTTAGTTTCTTTTCTTTATGAAAGTTCTAAAAGGAACACCTTTTTGAAAGGGTAGATTCGGCCATGGAGGGTACTAAGAGTACCTTGAATGATTTCTTATTTTTCTCCATGAATTGTGTCATGTTTATATGCATGAAATTTTGTGACAAATTTATCATATAGTTACCTATATGATTCGGCCATGTAGGGATATATGGCTACATGCATGGTTTAATTTTGTTTTCTTTGAGAAAGAATTAACAAAATTTGAATTGAAATTGTTTTTAAATTCGGCCAATGAGAAATTTAAGATTATGAATCTTGATGTTATTTTGATGTTTAAATGTTAAATGTCAAAATACATGTGAAAATGTTATGTGATAATATAATGTTTGTGTTTGCAAGTTTTGAACTTTTCAGGTACAAACAGGAAGGGGATGGTCATGGTGCCCTGATTTGAATTTTTTTGAATTTTAAATTTATGTGTAATCGCGCATTTTAATTTACAAGTATATTTGTAATTTAAATTTTGTAATTTTGTTCCTCCAAAGTGTTATGGAGTTTCTTTAATTATTTGTAATTAGAGAAATAGGCTAGTGGCGTATAGACGACAAGCGGCCGTTGCTTAAAGAAGCAAAAAGGACAAAAGCGCGAGCACCATGGCTATCTCAATATAAACTGTTTATATGTATGTATGATTAGAACGTCTAGTATGCATAAATTGGGCAAATCGCGTTTGTATGGTTATTATGTTTGTCCAATAACGACTAGTGTATACCGATAGATGTTTGACATAGGTAACGACTAACATGATAACTTACAATATGTGTTTGATGGGACCTAATTAACCCCAAGATAAAAGGAACCCTTAAAAGGAATAAATAATTAAGCATATGATTATCTCCCACCACCAATGCTACTCAAAACTCTTCTACGTAGTGGTGCTCCACAACTCAGTTGGGACCCACTATTTCGTTGGGCTAGAGTAGTGTTTGAAGTGTAAGACACTTAGGGTGCTGGTTTAATGCTTAACTAAGACATAAGTTGCAGGCACAGCCGGACTTATGTGCTTAGGGTAATGGTGCTAGGTTGGTTGCATGAGATGCACCACTAAGTGACAAAGAGTTGTCAACCTAAAGTTAAGAGAGGGTATGAGATACAGTTGATAAAGATCAACCCTTTATTTAAATTAATCTTGCGGTCTCAGACGGAGGTTAAAATAAATAATCGCACTCTTAAACCCACTAAGGTAAAATCTAAAGTAGATTAACCCTAAGTCAAAAGGAAGGGTCATTGACTTAGATAAAATAGTGGGAGGGGCAAATTATTTCAAGTCTTTAATAATTTGCTTTTAACTACATAACCGTATATTAACTAAAACTATCTTTACATCCTTTTCAGCTTATAGTATGACTAATCCACTGTCACTGCGTTCAATACTCGATACGAATAAACTGACCGGTTCGAATTTTATGGACCGGTATCGGAACCTAAGAATAGTTCTAAGGGCCGAAAAGATTGCCTACGTTTTAGATGCTGTAATACCCGTAGCTCCACGGGAAGGGGAAGAAGGGTTTGCGGAATTTGATTTCGTAACCCATCAACAGCACTTGGATGACAATGTGATGGCAGTATGCATCAAGTTGGCATCCATGTCGCCTGAACTGCAAAAGCAGCATGAGCATATGGATGCTCCCTCTATTATCGTACATCTCAAGGAGTTGTATGATATTAAAGGCAGGCATGAGAGGTATGAGGCCTCAAGAGAACTGTTCTCTTGTAGGATGACTGAGAGCATGTCTGTTGCCAGCCATGTTCTCAAGATGATCGGGCTGATTGAGAAGCTAGGAAACCTAGGCTTCATCATGGATGCCGAGCTAAGTAATGACTTAGTCCTCACCTCACTTCCACCTTCCTTCAGTCAATTCATCATGAATTACAATATGCATGGGATGCAAGTGAGCTTGCCTGAGTTGTTAAGCATGTTAACAACAGCTGAAGTGTCTATCAAGAAGGATAGGACACAGGCTCTTTTGATTGGTGGGCCTAGCAAGGCCAAGGGAAAGGGTAAGGAGCCTGCAAAAGGTGACCCCCTTAAGCCCAAAGGAAAATCCAAGAAGAAGAAGGGCAAGAAGAAGGGTAAGAAGGCACCTAAGGACAAGGGTGATGCTGAGTGCTTCCATTGTGGCAAGAAAGGCCACTGGAAGAGGAATTGTCCAGACTACCTGAACAATGTGAAGGACAAGAAGCATGGTGATGCTTCTGCCTCAGGTATTTTCATGATTGAGATAAATTATTCTTATGCTAATCCATCCTCATGGGTATTGGATACCGGATGTGGTTCTCATATCTGCAATATGTTGCAGGTACTTATGAGCCCAAGGAGATTGGATAGAAACGAGGTGGATCTCCGCGTTGGTAATGGAGCAAGAGTTGCTGCTCATTCAGTTGGAGATGCTGACCTTATTTTGCCTACGGGCCTTTTACTGCATTTGAATAATTGTCTTTATGTTCCGCAAATTTCTAGAAACATTATTTCAATTTCTTGTTTAGAACAAGATGGATATACTTTCAGTATTAGGAATGGTACTTTTTCTATCATTTTGAATGATATGGTTTACGGTACTGCTTCTTTAATAAATGGATTGTATGTGTTGGAAATGGGAAATGAAGTGCTCAATATAGATGTGAAACGACCTAGGACGGATAATCAATCTTATCTTTGGCACTGTAGACTAGGGCACATAAATGAAACAAGATTGTCTAGGATGCATAGAGATGGATACCTGGACTCCATGGATTTGGAATCCTATGGACAGTGTGAATCTTGTCTAGCTGGGAAAATGATTCAACAAAAGCCCAAAGGGCTTGAGAGTCATAGGGCTAGTGAGTTATTAGAACTCATTCATACTGATGTATGTGGCCCAATGTCTATTGAGGCTAGAGGTGGATATTCTTATTTCATTACCTTTACAGATGACAAATCAAGATTTGGGTATATATACCTAATGAGATATAAATCTGAAGCTTTTGAAAAGTTCAAAGAGTTTAGGAATGAGGTGGAGAAACAGCGTGGCAAGATGATTAAGACATTACGATCAGATCGTGGTGGTGAATATTTGAGCCACGAGTTTCAGGGTTATCTGAGAGAAAATGGAATTCTCTCACAATTTACCGCTCCTTACACACCACACCAAAACGGTGTCTCCGGAAGGAGAAACAGGACCTTGTTAGACATGGTTAGGTCTATGATGAGTGAGACTCAACTTCCAAAATCGTTTTGGGGATATGCCTTAGACACAGCGGCATACCTTCTAAATAGGGTACCGTCTAAATCTGTTCAGACCACACCATATGAGATATGGAGTGGTAAGAGACCCAACCTGAGTTACCTCAGGGTATGGGGATCGCCAGCTTATGTCAAAGCGTTGACATCAGACAAGCTTAGTGCTAAGAGTACTAAATGTCTATTTGTGGGGTATCCTAAAGGTACTAAGGGATACTACATCTACTCCATGGAATAACACAAAGTGTTTGTTTCAAAGAATGCTGAGTTCCTTGAGAAGGATTTGATCTCTCAAGGAGGCAGTGGGAGTAAGATTGATCTTGAAGAAGTGCAAGATCCACAAGAACAGATTGAGGAACCCGAGTCTGCTCCGCAGGCGACGTTCTCCAATGGAGAAGTAAACACACAACTCCGTAGACCTACGAGGGTCATCCATCCACCTGAAAGGTACGGGTTTGTGATTGAGAATCAGCAAACTGTTGAGGATGATGAACCAAGTAACTACGAGGAGGCGGTCAAAGATGTTGACTCCTCAAAATGGCTTGAAGCCATGGAATCTGAAATGGATTCGATGTATCAGAACAAGGTATGGACCTTGGTTCCTAAACCACAAGGAATAGTTCCTATTGGTAATAAATGGGTCTTTAAAAGAAAGACTGATGCAGATGGCAACGTTCAGACCTACAAAGCTAGGTTGGTGGCGAAAGGGTATCGTCAAAGACAAGGAGTTGACTATGATGAAACTTTTTCACCAGTTGCCATGATCAAATCTATTAGGATCATGCTTGCAATAGCAGCATACCACGACTATGAAATTTGGCAAATGGATGTCAAGACCGCCTTCTTGAATGGGTTCTTGAAGGAGGAAGTGTACATGACACAACCTGAAGGCTTTGAAAACAAAGATCAGGTGCATATGGTATGCAAACTACAAAGGTCAATATATGGGCTAAAGCAAGCATCAAGGAGTTGGAATATACGTTTTGATGAAGTCGTTAAGAGTAACGGTTTTATCAAGAACGAGGATGAACCTTGTGTTTACAGAAAGGTAAGTGGGAGTAATGTCGTCTTCCTAGTGCTTTATGTAGATGACATATTGCTAATAGGAAATGACATCCCCACATTAAAAATAACGAAAGAGTGGCTTTCAGAAAACTTTACCATGAAGGATTTGGGAGAGGCAGCCTTTATACTCGGTATAAAGATCTATAGAGATAGATCCAAGAGGCTGCTGGGTTTATCTCAATCCACGTACGTTGACAAGATGCTAAAGAGGTTTAGCATGGAAGGGTCGAAAAGGGGTTTTCTTCCTGTCAGTCATGGGGTACACCTATCAAGGGCTATGTGTCCTAAGTCACAGCCTGAGAAGGATCGCATGAGTGGAATTCCATACGCTTCGGCTATTGGATCCATCATGTATGCCATGATATGTACGAGACCAGATGTCTCATATGCTTTAAGCATTACGAGCAGATACCAGTCAGACCCTGGAGAGGGTCACTGGACGGCAGTCAAAACCATCCTTAAATACTTAAGAAGAACTAAGGATGCGTTTCTGGTCTATGGTGGGGTTAATGAGTTAACAGTGAAAGGATTCATTGATGCCAGCTTTCAGAGTGACAAAGATGACTGCAAGTCACAGTCAGGATTCATATTCACCTTAAATGGTGGGGCAGTGTCTTGGAAAAGTTCCAAGCAGGAGACAACAGCAGACTCAACGACAGAGGCTGAATACATAGCTGCTTCAGAAGCAGCTAAGGAGGCAGTGTGGATCAAGAAGTTCATAAATGAACTAAGGGTGGTTCCAAGCGTGGATGAGCCCATACAGTTGCTTTGCGACAACACTGGAGCCATCGCACAGTCAAAGGAACCTAGGTCTCATCAAAGATCTAAACACGTGCTCCGCAGATATCATTTGATTAGAGAAATCATTGATAGGAATGATGTAAAAATGGATTATGTTCCCACAGACGATAACCTGGCCGATTCTCTGACAAAGGCTGTTTCTCAGAGAAAACATGATAGTCATTATGAGGCTTTGGGCATACGACTTAGGTCTGATTGGCTCTAGGCCAAGTGGGAGCTTGTTAGCATATGGGTGTCCTAGAGACAATCTTTTGATTAAATAAAGGACACTAGATGTAGAACTTTATTTGTCGCAAATAAATGTAAGCACTATTTATTCAGTTTCATATTGTGTCTCGATATTACTGTTAATATTATATGAATGAACTGGATAAACCCCTTGGAATAGAACAGGTATCTCTTGAGCATCTGTGATGAGATCACGATCATGAGGATTCAAGGATATTGCATGTCTATTCCTAATTATATGTTCCTAGTCTAGAGACACTGAGTTTGGGGATCAGTGATCTCGAGTAAAGACTAGTACGACTTATCTACTTGTATATGGATACAAGGTAAAGACCTCATGAGCTGCAGATATGGAGATATCTTAGCTAAAGTCGTGGGTGGACCTATAAGAGTATAGCTCGCACTGAACAGACCCAAAAAGAGACTCTATGAGGAAATCTCACAGATAGTGTCATTAGAGTAATCTCTTTATGTTTGGGTGTGTCTTTCCTTAGACCAAAAGTTATTACCTAGACTGTGTTCTTGAAGGCATGTTTTGATTGTATACCTCGTCTGCCTGAAACATGGAGACTCATAGGTATACTGTTGGGCGTGTCCTTAAAGGGCACAGGGCTAGGGTAATAAGCTGAAGGAATTCGTCAAATCTCTGTGAGAGATTAGGTTATCTGTAAACCGGAGAAATCGGGATGACATTTACAGGGACTCGGGAATCTATGCATAGTAAAAGAGATCATGAGATGATCTGCCTTTAGAGTCAGTAAATTGAAGATTCCCTATTTCGAATAAAGCTTACCCAAAACCGCAGGGGTTGATACATTTCCTTACCCTAGGTTAATGGGAAGATAACCGAGACGAAGGGAAATACATACGGTAACCAAATATGTGCAATAGGATGATCAAGTCATTAATCTGACTAGTTCTGGGGCAACAAAGCATTGCTAGTGCTCTGTGTTGTCATTAATTGGGTTGTGGGCTTGTTGGGCCCAAGTCCAGTTATGTCAGTAGCTAAGTTGGACCTAATGGGTCACACACTAACACCTTGTAGTTATGATGGACTAGCTTTAAAGGTATTGGGCCTAATAATGTTATTAGCCCAAGAAGTTGATTGGAAAACCAAGCCAACTCTCCTCCTCTATGCACCATTCTGTAGGGTAGCTCAGTACACCTTTCCAAACAGGACACCTAGCCTCCACCCTCACCACTTGTGCGCATATCAAGCCTCATTGTGGTGTTCATCTGGTGGCTTTCAAGAAAGAGTTCTTGCATCATAGACAAACGGTGGTGTGGATCACCATTAGAGGGTTTGAACCCTTCAAGCCTGACATCTCATCTCCCTGACTGATCAGGCCAAAACAAGGTAACATCATGCTGTCTTAAAGCATGAATCTATGAGTGCATGTATGTTCCGCAGTAAAATTTTTGTTTTACACCTTACATGCATCGGCCTTCAAAGGCCAGTTTACTTTCATTACACTCTCCCCACCAAATAGGAATTTTGTCCGCAAAATAAACTTACTTAAGAGCTAAAATGTAACAGCCCGTGTTAACCCGGATTGTTAACACACTATCGTATTAAGCCACGCTTAATTAAAATGCGGAATAACTTTTTCTTTAATTCAATTATGACGTCATTAACTTAACCAACTTGATTACTTAATCATTTATCATAAAAATACTGCCTGTATGTAAATTGCAAGACATCTAACTGGAATACCTCATATATAAATAATAGGTGAGTATCTAAAGCCACAGGTCTACACAGGTAGCCTGGGTCAAATCCTGATACTTTAATTACAACATTAACTAAAAGACAGTAACACAATCATGTGGCATGGACAAACCCCATGCTCACCAAATAAGGCAACAATGCCCAACAAATAGTCTCAACATAATCAGCATAATAAAAACGGGAAACATAACAGCAAATCCAGCAAGACAGCATATCAGAATATCAGCTCAACTCTGGCCTCCTGCCACCTGAGCCCTCAACATTACCTGGTCCTGAAATAAGCATTCCCCAAACGTGGGGTGAGATCTCTAACAAGAAATCTCAGTAAGACAAGGGGTCCTCAAGGAGTCTCCACCCCAAGCTCACTTACATGTGTAATATAAGTTCTAAAAACAGTATTACAGTATAAGTTCTAAAATCATGCGATGCAGCAATTATTCATGTCATGTGTGCTTTCAAATCTACTGGCCAGAGAAATGTAGGAATACGTCTATGCCTACATGAGTACATGGATACTACCTGCACCTCACCCACATGCTTCTCCATCTTGTATGTACTACATACTCAGGATTGCCGTCTAGGTGGACACCACATGCATATCATAATGCTCATTACATATAAACAGCTCAACAGCATTTCCAAAATAATCAAAGCATGTAACACAGCATGCATAAACCCATCCCCATGGGACATGGTGGAACATCAAAATGGCTAAACCGAGGACACGAAAGCTTACCTTGCAAGCTAGCTATCCAAGCCAAGAGTCCAACCACTCACTAGTCCACAAACAGCAGTATCACAATCTGATTTGGACCATTAACAAGTCAATATTAATGCATCACAAGCATACAACTTAAAGACTACGCCTTTTCTTTACGTTTTACGTCTTAAGGCTTCCATCAAAGCCATAAGTCCTTAATCATGTGATTCTGACTTAGTTCATTAATTACAGAAGTTCAACTTCCTTAAACTAGGGTCCACACACACCCAATAGCTTACTGTTCATACAGTAAAGCTACTGTCTGCGCAGAACCCAGGATATCCGGATATCAGAAGGGGCATATCCGGATATGCCATATCCGGATATCACACTGGACATATCCGGATATGTCATATCCGGATACCCAGATCCCATATCCGGATATCAATATCCGGATACCATATCCGGATACTGATATCCGGATATCTGTTCGACAAATATCCGGATATCTCACGACAGAATGCAGTTTCTGCATTTCGTGAATATCCAACCCAAAGATCCCACTTTTAACACATGTACACGTTAAAGCATGCATCTTTAGTTCATTTTAGGTTCATATACCTTATACCCTCTTGTTTACTCATTAAACATGGCCAAGACATCAACTTTAAGCATCATAAACTCATGATCAAGGTGAGGTAACTTACCAAAGCTCAAAACAGAGGCAAGTTGTGCTCTTGGAGCTCTCCCAAGGTTCCTCAAACTCAGCCTAAGTAGGAGCACGAAAATGGCACTTCAAGGTGGGTTCTTGCACCACAAGAAGGCACTTTGAAGCTCACAATGACTACCACAAGGTAGCCATCACTTAAGCTCCAAACTCATGCTCACTAACTACACACACACAGCTTTCTCACTCAGAATGATGGCCACAATGCAGCCCCAAGGTTAACTCTCACCTTCACAATGCTTAAACAAGCATGAAAGGTGATCACTTGGCTAAGGAAAGAAGAAGGAAGAAGAAGAAGAAGAAGAAGAAGAGGGAGGGAAGTGGCAGCTGCAGCACAAGACCCACGTAGGTGTAATAAAATGCCTAGGGTTTTGTGCTAATGTGCCTATTTATAGGCACAAGCCACTAATCGCACAGTATTAGCCTTAATCGCAAAGTAAAAGATCTTGATCTCAAACTTCGGATTCTAGACCTACGCATTCTTCTAAGATTTGTCATATTTTTATTTTATTTTTCGGAGCACCTTTCCGGTACGCGCTTTTCCATAGCCAGTATCAGTTCTGGCATCAGATTACGTCATTTTGACTTGAAACTTGTTTTACAAGTCCTACATAATATTCTAGTAATTATCATGCATTCGTTATAATTTTCAGGGATACTTTTCCGGTACGCATTTATACCGAGTAGCAGAACCGGTATCTGCGCTTTTCTTCCGAAAAGCGACTTTCAGCATTTTTACTCACTCAATATAATTATCTAAGCCCATTAATAATTATTAGGGTCAATTATGGAATTATTTCCTAATTATCATAATTAACTTGCTAATTACCTTAATTAGCGGTGCGGGTTCTTACATTCACCCCACCTTTTTAAGGATTTTGTCCTCAAGATCAGAAACATACCTGTCTCGAAAGTCGGGATACTGTCGGAGAAGCTCATCCTCTCGCTCCCAGGTACACTCCTCAGGAGTTCTTCCTGACCATTGTACTTTAACCATCGGAATGATCTTACTCCTCAACTGCTTCTCGCCACGATCGAGGATCTTGAGTGGTCCGACGGGAGTCTTTAGGTTCTCCCGAACCTCCACATCATCCGGCTGCACCACGTGCGAAGGACCGGTTATGTACTTCCGAAGCTGAGACACGTGAAACACGTCGTGGATGTTGGCCAGGTTCGGAGGTAAGGCGAGTCGATAGGCAACTGGTCCTACTCTACCAAGGATCTGGTAAGGCCCTATGAATCGCGGGCTCAACTTCCTCACGCCGAGTGTCCGTCCAACACCGGTGACAGGTGAAAGTTTCACAAACACGTGCTCACCCTCACTGAACTCTAGTGGTCGATGTTTGACATCATAGTAGCTTTTCTGACGATTCTGCGCCTGCTTCAACTTTTCCCTGATCATCTGGATCTGTAGGGTAGTATCTTGGACAAAGTCCAAGCCAAACAGCTCTTTATCTCCAACCTCAGACCAGCAGGTAGGAGTCCGACACCTCCTACCATACAGCGCCTCGTAGGGTGCCATGCCCAGACTAGCATGAAAACTGTTGTTGTAAGAAAATTCAACCAACGGAAGGTACCTATCCCATGCAGAACCCTGCTCCAATGTGCAAGCTCTCAACATGTCCTCCAATGTCTGGATGGTCCGCTCAGTCTGTCCGTCAGTCTGAGGGTGATAGGCGGTACTCAATCTCAACTGCGTACCAAAAGCCTCCTGCAGCGCCTCCCAGAACCGAGATGTGAACTTCGGGTCCCTATCACTGATGATACTCTCGGGCACCCCGTGAAGCCTCACAATCTCACGGACATATAGTTTGGCCAACTGCTCTGTAGTGAAGCTCACCTTCACTGGAAGAAAATGGGCAGACTTGGTCAATCTGTCCACAATGACCCAGATAGAGTCACAACCAGCCTGAGTTTTAGGCAATCCCACCACGAAGTCCATGGAAATACTCTCTCACTTCCACTGTGGAATCTCCAGAGGTTGAAGTTTACCAGACGGTTTCTGGTGCTCGATTTTCACTTTCTGACAAATTAGACACTTGGACACGTAGACCGCTATGTCTTTCTTCATGCCCGGCCACCAAAAATTCCGTTTTAAGTCCTGGTACATTTTTGTGGCACCAGGGTGGACAGTGAACCGGCCCTTATGAGCCTCTGCCATAACCTCCTCGGTCAATGGCCCTCGAGCAATAACAATCCTCTTCTGGAACAGCAGCAGTCCGTCCTCGTTCCAGGACACACCGTCCTGATTCTTCACATAATCGAGACACTCTCTTTGCACTTGCGCCTCTTTGATCTTTTCCATCAGCTCATTGATCACTTCTGCTGTCTCCATCTCGAGCAGTGCGCCCCCAAACAAGGAGTTCACTCTCAAGTCTCTGAACTTCTCGATCATCTCGTAGTCGTTCATCATTAAGCTGGATAAGCTCACGGATTTCCGACTCAAAGCATCGGCTACCACATTGGCCTTGCCAGGATGGTACCTCAACTCGAAGTCGTAGTCCTTCAAGAACTCCATCCATCTTCGTTGTCTCATGTTCAACTCCTTCTGGTCAAACAGATACTTCAGGCTCTTGTGATCACTGAAAACAGCAAACTTCATGCCAAACAGGTAATGCCTCCAAATCTTGAAAGCAAAAACAATGGCTGCCAACTCCAAGTCGTGAGTCGGGTAGTTCTCCTCATGAGGTTTCAACTGTCTTGAAGCGTAAGCAACCGCTTTACCTTTTTGCATCAGCACACAGCCAAGTCCTTTACCAGAGGCATCGCAGTATAACTCGAATTGCTCCGCAGGATCCGGAAGAACTAACACTGGAGCAGTAGTCAGTCTCTCCTTCAACTCCTGGAAACATTCCTCACACTCATGTGTCCACACGAATGGAGTCTCCTTCCGGGTAAGGCGTGTCATCGGTAGCACCATCTTGGAGAATCCTTCTATGAACCTCCTATAGTAGCCTGCCAAACCCAAGAAGCTTCTCACTTCTGTAACCGTCTTGGGCCTCTCCCAGTCCATCACGGCCTCAATCTTGTTTGGATCAACTGCAACTCCATTAGCTGAAATTACATGACCCAGAAATTTAACCGCCTTGAGCCAAAACTCACATTTCGACGGCTTAGCATATAGCTTTTTCTCTTTTAGCACTTGCAACACAATCTTCAAGTGCTCGGTATGCTCCTCCTCCGTCTTGGAGTAGATCAAGATGTCGTCAATGAAGACGATCACAAACTGATCCAGGTACGGCTGGAAAATCCTGTTCATGTAGTCCATAAACACTGCGGGTGCATTGGTGAGTCCAAACGGGATCACCAAGTACTCGTAGTGCCCGTACCTCGAGCGAAACGCTGTCTTTGGGACATCCTCCGGCTTTACCCGTATCTGATGGTAACCGGACCGGAGATCAATCTTGGAATACACACAAGCACCTCTGAGCTGATCCAGCAAATCATTGATGCGTGGAAGAGGGTACTTGTTCTTGATTGTCACCTTGTTCAACTGTCTGTAGTCGGTACACAATCGCATGGTCCCATCTTTCTTTTTGACAAAATTGACCGGTGCTCCCCAGGGAGACACACTCGGCCGAATAAAATCTTTTGCTGAAAGCTCCTCGATATGCTTCTTCAGCTCCGCCAACTCTGGTGGCGACATCCGGTATGGAGCCAACGATATAGGCCCCACACCAGGCAATAAGTCGATGGAGAATTCTATCTCCCTCTGCGGTGGAAACTCAGGAATCTCCTCAGGAAACACCTCGAGGAATTCCCTCACCACAGGAATGCCAGTGAGATCCTCCTGTGTCCCACTCACCAAACCTCCCAACATGACATAGCCAAATGCCCCTGCTCTCAAGGCCCTCCTCGCCTGCAGGACTGAAATGAACGGTGAGGAACTGGCTGTGGACCCACCCGGAGACATCACCACTTTCTTGGCACAACAGTCAATCATTGCACAGTTTCTGGACAACCAATCCATGCCCAAAATAATCTGAAGGTTGGCAATCGGTAATCCTATCAGATCTACCGAGAAGTCACGGCCATCCCACTGAAACGCTACATCGCGATGAACAGTGGAGGTCAAACATTTTTCTCCGGTGGCGGTGGTCACCCGCATCGGTGGAGAAAGCACATCACTGGGCAACTCAAGCCCCACAGCAATAGGGGTAGCAACAAAAGAGTGCGTTGCCCCGGAATCAAACAAAACATCAACAGTTGATCCACCAATGGTGACAATACCTCTGACCAGGTTCGGAGCTCTGTCCGACTGCTGACGATCAAGTGTGTAGACTCGTCCGGTAGTAGGTGGCACTGCTGGTGCCCCAGTAGGAACCATCTGCAATGGCACAGCCTGCACTGCAGCAACTCTCGCCGTCGGGCAATCTCTAGAGTAGTGGCCCTCCTTGCCACACTGGAAGCAGATCACCTGACCGGTAGAGCACGGCCCAAAATGTGACTTCCCGCATCCAGAGCATCTGGGAGCAGGAGGTCTAGCGGCGTTCCCCGGAGCGGCAGTCTTCCTGAACTGATTTGGCGCTTGCTTAGCCGCCAACGGTGGTTTGCCCTTGCCCTTGTTGGCAAAATTCTTGTTCTTCCAGGGAGTAGAACCACCAGCGCTCTGCGGCACCTCAACCTTGGCCCTCTTGGCCTGACTTGCACGGCAGTAATCCTCGATGTCGCGGCACTGCTGCACCAACGCTCCGAAGTCTCTCGAAGCAGAACCGGCGAGATGTCCAGCAATATCCTCATTAAGTCCCCTCCGGAACTTGGCCGCCAGAAAAACGGGAGTCGGTCTCGCCATGCGGAAATGAGAGAACTTGACCAGTTCATTAAACTTGGCCAGGTACTCGTCGACAGACAACGAGCCCTGTACCAATCGGTCAAACTCTCCCTGTTTCCTCTCCTGTGAGTCATAAGGAAAGTACTGACCCAAGAAGCTCTCCTCGAAGAATGGCCACGTCATCACATGACCCTGCATCTCGTAGACTTGAGATAGGTTGGTCCACCACTCATGGGCCTCGCCCTCCAGCATATAAGTGGCGAACAGCAGCTTCTGCGGATCCGTGCACTGCATGATCCGGAAAATCTTGTCCAGCGCTTGAAGCCATCTGGCAGCAGCAATGGGATCATACGATCCGTCGAAGGTAGGTGGCTTATGCTTGCGGAAAGCATTCAGCCGGCGATCGATCTCGTCACGATCCTCAGCAAGTACAGGGATAGTCTGCATAGCCCCCGTCAAGTGACTACCCTCGCCCATCTGGCTCTGGGTGTCCTCCTGTTGACTAGGCGGAGGTGGAGGCGGTGGCGGCGGTGGAGGTGGTGGAGGACCCTGGCCCGCAGCAGGACCAGCCCTTAACTCCTCCAACATGACCCTCATCATCGTCATGTTGGCCATCCGGTTCTCCTCCAGAACCTCTGCCGTGGTTTTCCGGTTCGCATCTCGTATAGCGTCCAGCATTTCCCGGTTCGCCAGCCTCGTGGCTTCCTGGTCGGCTAGTCGGGCCGCCTGCATCTCAGCTAATGCAGCCAGGACAGGATCCGATTGATCCTCGCTCGTACTCGTGTTCCTCCTCGGTGGCACCATGACTCTGCACAAGTTACACAAAGAATGAGTTGATCAGGCCCACGCCATGTGGTCACATATGCATTATCATTATACGCACCAGTCAGAGTGAACACAAAGTAGACACGCAACGACTCATCCTAAGTTATTGCAATACATACAGGCTTTTCCCTAGAAAGTGCTCTGATACCATAAAATGTAACAGCCCGTGTTAACCCGGATTGTTAACACACTATCGTATTAAGCCACGCTTAATTAAAATGCGGAATAACTTTTTCTTTAATTCAATTATAACGTCATTAACTTAACCAACTTGATTACTTAATCATTTATCATAAAAATACTGCCTGTATGTAAATTGCAAGACATCTAACTGGAATACCTCATATATAAATAATAGGTGAGTATCTAAAGCCACAGGTCTACACAGGTAGCCTGGGTCAAATCCTGATACTTTAATTACAACATTAACTAAAAGACAGTAACACAATCATGTGGCATGGACAAACCCCATGCTCACCAAATAAGGCAACAATGCCCAACAAATAGTCTCAACATAATCAGCATAATAAAAACGGGAAACATAACAGCAAATCCAGCAAGACAGCATATCAGAATATCAGCTCAACTCTGGCCTCCTGCCACCTGAGCCCTCAACATTACCTGGTCCTGAAATAAGCATTCCCCAAACGTGGGGTGAGATCTCTAACAAGAAATCTCAGTAAGACAAGGGGTCCTCAAGGAGTCTCCACCCCAAGCTCACTTACATGTGTAATATAAGTTCTAAAAACAGTATTACAGTATAAGTTCTAAAATCATGCGATGCAGCAATTATTCATGTCATGTGTGCTTTCAAATCTACTGGCCAGAGAAATGTAGGAATACGTCTATGCCTACATGAGTACATGGATACTACCTGCACCTCACCCACATGCTTCTCCATCTTGTATGTACTACATACTCAGGATTGCCGTCTAGGTGGACACCACATGCATATCATAATGCTCATTACATATAAACAGCTCAACAGCATTTCCAAAATAATCAAAGCATGTAACACAGCATGCATAAACCCATCCCCATGGGACATGGTGGAACATCAAAATGGCTAAACCGAGGACACGAAAGCTTACCTTGCAAGCTAGCTATCCAAGCCAAGAGTCCAACCACTCACTAGTCCACAAACAGCAGTATCACAATCTGATTTGGACCATTAACAAGTCAATATTAATGCATCACAAGCATACAACTTAAAGACTACGCCTTTTCTTTACGTTTTACGTCTTAAGGCTTCCATCAAAGCCATAAGTCCTTAATCATGTGATTCTGACTTAGTTCATTAATTACAGAAGTTCAACTTCCTTAAACTAGGGTCCACACACACCCAATAGCTTACTGTTCATACAGTAAAGCTACTGTCTGCGCAGAACCCAGGATATCCGGATATCAGAAGGGGCATATCCGGATATGCCATATCCGGATATCACACTGGACATATCCGGATATGTCATATCCGGATACCCAGATCCCATATCCGGATATCAATATCCGGATACCATATCCGGATACTGATATCCGGATATCTGTTCGACAAATATCCGGATATCTCACGACAGAATGCAGTTTCTGCATTTCGTGAATATCCAACCCAAAGATCCCACTTTTAACACATGTACACGTTAAAGCATGCATCTTTAGTTCATTTTAGGTTCATATACCTTATACCCTCTTGTTTACTCATTAAACATGGCCAAGACATCAACTTTAAGCATCATAAACTCATGATCAAGGTGAGGTAACTTACCAAAGCTCAAAACAGAGGCAAGTTGTGCTCTTGGAGCTCTCCCAAGGTTCCTCAAACTCAGCCTAAGTAGGAGCACGAAAATGGCACTTCAAGGTGGGTTCTTGCACCACAAGAAGGCACTTTGAAGCTCACAATGACTACCACAAGGTAGCCATCACTTAAGCTCCAAACTCATGCTCACTAACTACACACACACACAGCTTTCTCACTCAGAATGATGGCCACAATGCAGCCCCAAGGTTAACTCTCACCTTCACAATGCTTAAACAAGCATGAAAGGTGATCACTTGGCTAAGGAAAGAAGAAGGAAGAAGAAGAAGAAGAAGAAGAAGAGGGAGGGAAGTGGCAGCTGCAGCACAAGACCCACGTAGGTGTAATAAAATGCCTAGGGTTTTGTGCTAATGTGCCTATTTATAGGCACAAGCCACTAATCGCACAGTATTAGCCTTAATCGCAAAGTAAAAGATCTTGATCTCAAACTTCGGATTCTAGACCTACGCATTTTTCTAAGATTTGTCATATTTTTATTTTATTTTTCGGAGCACCTTTCCGGTACGCGCTTTTCCATAGCCAGTATCAGTTCTGGCATCAGATTACGTCATTTTGACTTGAAACTTGTTTTACAAGTCCTACATAATATTCTAGTAATTATCATGCATTCGTTATAATTTTCCGGGATACTTTTCCGGTACGCATTTATACCGAGTAGCAGAACCGGTATCTGCGCTTTTCTTCCGAAAAGCGACTTTCAGCATTTTTACTCACTCAATATAATTATCTAAGCCCATTAATAATTATTAGGGTCAATTATGGAATTATTTCCTAATTATCATAATTAACTTGCTAATTACCTTAATTAGCGGTGCGGGTTCTTACATAAACAGTTCTGGATAGCGTTTCCGAATGTCGTCCTCGCGCTCCCAAGTGGCTTCAGCTGCCGATCTGTTGTTCCATAATACTTTCACCAACGGAATCTCTTTAGAACGGAGTCGCTTAACGGATCTTTCAAGGATTTGGAACGGTTGCACTTGGTACGTCAGGTTTTCCTTTAGTTCCACTTCTTCCGGCTGTAATACGTGAGATGGATCAGAGAGATACCTCCGTAGCTGTGACACATGAAATACATTGTGAATTCCTGACAGATTGGGTGGTAAAGCCAGCCGGTATGCAGACTCTCCAATCCGGTCCATGATCAGATACGGTCCTAAGTACCGTGGACTTAACTTCTTTACCTGTTCGGATGTTTCTTGAATTAGATCAGGTCCTAACATACTTCGCTCACCCACTTCAGTCCAACATAAAGGGGATCTGCATTTTCTCCCATACAAAGCTTCATACGGTGCCATCTGAATACTGGAATGGTAACTGTTGTTGTAAGCAAACTCAATCAACGAAAAATAATTATCCCAGCTGCCTCCTAACTCCAAAACACATGCTCGTAACATGTCCTCTAATGCTTGAATGGGGCGTTCCGTCTGTCCATCGGTCTGCGGATGATAAGCAGTACTCAATCTCAAATGGGTCCCTAATGCTCTTTGAAAAGATTCCCAGAACTTAGATGTAAACTTGGGATCACGATCACTGACAATACTCGTAGGAACTCCGAGCAGCTTCACAATCTCCTGCAGATAAATTTTGGCAAGCCTCTCTGTATTATACGTGGTACATCTTCGTGGATCCAGGATGAACTGCATACTTACCCTTGTGAGCCTCCTGCAAAACTTCTTGCTTTAACTCTTCATTCGGCACAACTAACCGGCCTTGGAATCTCCAAATATCATTCTCATCCTTTACAACATCTTGGTTGCCAACCAAATCGCGAACTAACTCTTCATCTTTCTGAGCCTCCTTAATTCTACTTATCAATTCATTCTCCACTTTTATACTTCCCAATCTTATGCTATTCCCTCTCTCGTCTACAGATAAGTTCAAATCTCGAAAGGCCTCAAACAACTTCAATTCTTCCATCATCAGAGTTGCAGTGTGCAGTGTCTTCCTACTCAGGGCGTCAGCTACCACGTTTGCCTTTCTTGGGTGGTATTTAAGTTCAAAATCATAGTCCTTCAGAAATTCCATCCACCGCCGTTGCCGCTTATTCAGCTCCTTCTGGTCGAACAAATACTTCAGACTCTTATGATCGCTGAACACGTCAAACTGCGAACCATACAAGTGGTGCCTCCAGATTTTAAGTGCGAACACTATAGCTGCTAACTCCAAATCGTGCGTAGGATAATTTTCTTCGTGAGGCTTTAGTTGTTGAGATGCATAGGCTACCGCCATACGATCCTGCATCGACACGCATCCAAGTCCTTTTAGCGACGCATCACAGTATACTTCGAACTTTCGGGTAGGATCCGGAATCGTGAGTACGGGAGCACTCGTTAATCTGCTCTTCAGTTCCAAGAAACATTCTTCACAAGCTTCAGTCCACTCAAAAGGCTTGTCCTTCCGAGTGAGACGGGTAAGAGGTTGCACTATCTGAGAGAAATTCTGGATGAACCTTCGATAATATCCAGCAAGACCTAAGAAACTTCTTACTTCGGTGACAGTCTTGGGTCGTTCCCAATTCATGACAGCTTCAACTTTGCTGGGGTCCACCGCGATACCTTCTGATGAAATGACATGGCCCAGAAACTGGACCTCCTTAAGCCAAAACTCGCACTTCGACCATTTCGCGTACAACTGCTTCTCCCTCAAGATTTGCAAGACAATCCTCAGATGTTCCGCATGCAGCTCTTCATTAGTAGAGTAAATCAGGATGTCGTCGATAAACACAATAACAAATTGATCAAGAAATGGGCGGAAAATGCGGTTCATGTAGTCCATGAATACCGCTGGAGCATTCGTGAGTCCGAATGGGATCACCTGATGTTCGTAGTGCCCATAACGAATCCTAAAAGCTGTTTTCGGAATATCCTCCGGTTTGGCCCGGATCTGATGGTATCCCGATCGTAAATCTATCTTGGAAAAGACTCTGGCTCCTCTCAGCTGGTCCATCAAATCGTCGATCCTCGGTAGCGGATACTTATTCTTCACCGTTACTTTGTTCAACTGGCGGTAATCTACACACGGACGTAAACTTCCATCCTTCTTCTTAATCAAGATGGCTGGAGCACCCCATGGAGAGGTACTCGGTCTGATGAATTCCTTTGCCAAACATTCTTCTATCTGCTTCTTCAGCTCGCGAAGTTCCAAAGGCGCCATACGATACGGGGCAATGGAGATTGGTCCAACTCCAGGAACAAGTTCGAAAGAAAATTCTATTTCCCTATGAGGAGGCAATCGAGGTATTTCATCCGGGAATACCTCCTCGAATTCTCTAACTACAGGTACATTCTGAATTTGAGTGTCAACCGGGGTCTCAGCCTCGATCGACAAAAGATAGCCTGCTGCTCCCTTGCGGAGCTCTTTTCTAACTTGTAATAGAGAAATGAGAGAGAAAGGTTGAAAATTACCATCTTTCGCATCCAGTGCGAACACCCGTGCTTGCGTAGACTGTTGATCAGCGTTCTGGGGGCATTTGTAAGCAAAATGTCCTTGCTGGCCACATCTGAAACATGCATTGTTGTTCTCGCGACAAACTCCAAGGTGATTCTTTCCACATGTAGCACAAACAGTCGCACCCTGTCGTCCAGTTGACGATTGACCAACAGTATAACTTCTCTTAAAATTTCCAGGCCGCGCCTGCAACTGCGGACCTCTGCCTCGACCCCTACCAGGTGCAGTTCTGAAGAACCTGCCTGCTCTGTTTCCTCCGTGGAATTGTGTGGGTGGCTTATTCAAATCCTTGGCCTCATTGATGATTCCTTCGGCCTGACGACTCTGATTGATGAGCTCCGGAAGTGTACGATTAACCGTCGTCAAAATGAGTTTACGAATTTCCGGATGTAATCCGCTTTCGAACTTCTCCACCTGCCATTCCTCATCATAAATGTTCCGGTCAAAGTTGGCGTACTCGATCAGCTGCCCAAATCTTGCAATGTACTCATTGACCGACATGTTATCCTGCCTGAGTGACAGCAGTTCAGTGTGCTTCATTCTTCTCATTGCCTTAGGAAAATACTTATCCAAAAATACTTGTCTGAATACGGCCCACGTTAGTTCCACGTCCTGAGCTCTCAGCAGAGCCCTCGCACCAGTCCACCATGTTAAAGCTTCTCCCATCAGCTGGTACGACGCGTAATCAGTCTTCTGCGCTTCCGGGCATGCCATGCATTCGAAGATATGCTCGATCATCTGCAACCACTTCGCTGCAGCCTCGGGGTTGTCTTCACCCTCAAAGGTAGGTGGTTGGAAGTTGCGGAAGTCTTTCAACCTCCGACGGGCAATTTCTTCTGCATTGTCATACAGTGGGGGTGGGACCTAGTTCTGTTGCCTATGGTCACGCCATTCTTGGCTCATATTCTGAATAAATGTTGCCAGTCCCCAAATGGTAGTGATAAGATCCCCTTCCGCATCGCCAGACCTTCCCCGAGTTGAACCGCGACCACCTGCCATGATTCTGCACTCACAATATCCTGAGATGAGTTGATCAGGCTCACCGCAAGTTATTCATGGCAGCAGTCCCAAGTAGGTACTCGCGTTCAATTCCGACAAGTTAACTATGCATCCGTGTCTTATCACAGAACGGTCTAAACAACCTAACTACCCTAGCTAATATATACTTAACTATAGCACATTTAGACAGTCAATCAGCAGATAAGCACAATCAACAATCAATTCAATCAATCACAAGCAAATCCATGGACCAAACTGCTCTGATACCAATTAGTGTAACGCCCTCCCTTGTATGCATCCAAGAGAGTCGTTTGCTAAGCGGAATTAGAGTCGTTGACGTCACATGAGCTAACAAAAATTCTCATAGCAGTAAACAAATCCGAGAAGCATTTCTACAGTTCTTATCACTTCTGTTTGGACGATAAAAAATGTTTCAAGTGGTTTAGAAAGAGCACGTTTGGGGCTTCGCGTGCATATAAAATAATAGTAAATCAGAGTTCGTTTGCTCATAAAAACACCACCCGTAAGGTGCACTGTAAAAATTTCAGCACATAAGTCATTCAAAAATCCCTTTCACAAAGGTTTTCCAAAATAGCCGCTGTTCATAAAAGTTCAAGGTAAATTAGAGATGATAAAGTCTACAGTCATCCAAGAGTACCAAAACATTAATCATTACAGTCATCCAATCAATCAAATAGCAACAGTACACGTCCATTCATCAGCAAGCAACAGCAAATATCATGTCTTCATATGCTTTTACGTCCTCCTGCCATTTTGGAAAATAGCAGCCCCAAAGGGGTGAGAATAATCCCAGTAGTGTGGCAACAAAACCAGTAATATAACAGTATTAACTAGGCACAAAATCATAAACAGTCACTTCAACATATCCTTGTTCCTTTACCTTTTTCCTTTTCATCATATTCATATATATAGCGCATATAACGCCTTTCCTTTTCATCATATTCATATATTGCGTATATAACGCCTTTCCTTTGCACTTTTAGCACCGTCGTGCGCGCACTTCACAGTGGAATCAAATATCCCTTGGCACCTGAGCTCCACGTGGATTCCAACTGTGGGCCTATGCGGACTGATGCCAAGTGTCCCATACCCCGTACCTTGGGGATGCCGATATGATGCTTGCTCAAACACATGGTCCTGTACATAACTATTCTAAAACAAGGCCTGTATGATCTTGATACATGCATGTCATGCTATGCTTTCACACACAAAGCGTAAAAATGCGGTATGATGTAAGGTGCATGCTTATATACCTTTCATATAGCCATCACGGCACATATACTTTTCATATGCGTTATGCTGCCACATAACGTCTTTACCTCATAATCATATAGCCATCACGGCACATTTTTGGCAGTTTCCTTTCATTATAAGGAACATAATACTTTTACGGAATATGGAGCATCATGTCACAATTTTATACCAGTAGTCAATAGTCACATTAGGTAACATCGCCTGACACTTACCTTGCGTGTCTTAAACAATACCAAACAGTAGCGAAGTATCTCACTTCTTAAGCGCACCTAAATCAATTACAACCAATCATTTACAGCGGCGATTTACAGCAGAAACAGTGAGCATACAGCAGCATTTTACAGTGAAAAACAGTGAGCATACAGCAACATTTTACAGCAGGAAACAGTGACGTTTGTTCTTAAAACAGTGAGCAGAAAACAGTGAGTTGTTCTTAAAACAGTGAGCCGAAAACAGTGACATTTCCCTTAAAACAGTGGGCAGAAACAGTGACGTTTTACTTAAAAACAGTGGACAGAAACAGTGACGTTTTACAGCAGAAAAACAGTAGCACCTTACAGCAGAACAGTGAACGTTTTAAAACAGAACCAGTGACATTTTGGACCTTAAAACAGTGGCAGAACAGTGGCATTTGAATGTTAAAACAGTGACATAATCAATGGCATTTGAACCTCAAAACAATGGCATAAGTAGTGTTATTTGTGCATCAAAGCAGTGGCATGAATGGTAACATTTAATCATTAAAACAGTGACATTAGTGGTGATATTTGCACATCAAAAACAGTGGCAAAGGGAGTGGTTTTTGAACATTAAGACAGTGGCATGAATGATACATTTGAACATCCAAAACAGTGATATAAATCATGATTTTTAGACATTAAAACAGTGGCATAAATAGTGATTCTTGATCATCAAAACAGTGGCAAAATGGGAGTATTTAGACACCAATACGGTGGCATAAAGGGTAGTGTTTGGACATCAAGATGACGGTTATTTTATGCAGAAACAGTGGCTCATTAAGTACTAAAACAGTGAGTGTTTTTGTGACATATGTGGCATTAAAACAGTGACATTTTATGTGGCATTAAAACAGTGAGCATTTTATGCAGAAACAGTGGCATGTGAAGCACTAAAACAGTGGCATATGTGTGCAGAAACAGTGGCATCAAAATGGTGATCTTGAGAAACCGAAACAGTGACATTTCTTAGCCTCAAAACAGTGGCACCTTCATAGGGAAACAGTGGCATATTTCTCCTCAAAACAGTGGCATATTCATACAAGAAAACAGTGGCATGAACTTAAACATAACCATGAGACTTTCATTCTATAACTCATGCATACAAGTCATCATAAAATAGCTCCATCCTTATACTTTAACCATGCTCAATCAAGAATCCAAAACAAAACATATTCAAGGAGACATTCAAGCACACACATGATTACACACCATGAAAGAGGTCTAAGTTCAAGGCTTACCTCTTGTAGCACACACTTCTTGATCACACACCACACCTTCTAGTACCACCTAACCACACGTTCACCTTTCCTCTAGGATGGTTTATGCGCACTCCAAGGTGAAGGAACAATCTGGACAGACTTCTAATGGTGAGGAATAGGCTGAACAGTGAGGGGGAAAAGAGGAGAAACTCACACTTCACTTGTGTCTTAGGCCACGGTTTGATGGTGAGGGAAGGAGAGAGTTGTCAAGGTTTTTCTTTCTCCAAGAGTTCATGCAATGTTCAGCTAGAGAGTGAGGGAATGAGGGAGGAAATTGGCTGAAAGTAAAGTGAGGACAGCCCCCTCTCTTGTGCGCATACATAAAGAAAGGTGAGGGGAGGTTGCAATGATTAAACATCATGAAAATTCTGGTTTCTTACAAGAGTGGGACTGCACACAAGGTTTGAACAAGCAAGAGGTTGCTTCTAACATACACTATGCGCATGCAAGGAGTGAGGAGAGATAAGGTCAGATCTGAATGTTGTCCTAAGTCAGAATTTTTCAACATAAACAAGCAAATCATGCGCACATGGTGGAGTGGAAGGAGGTGTCATCATGAGCACAGATTTGTGGCAGCCTAAACTCTGATTTGTAGCTGTCCTAGTGCGCATAGGATGAGGGAGATGCAGCCCCAAAACCCTTCTTTTGATGCATGTGGAAGCAAGGGGCAGATTTGGCTCATGATGGACTGCCAAAAGCATGCAAAAATCTGCACATTTCAGCCTCATGATGGAAGGTGTAAGGTGGTTCTCCAAGTCAACACTCAAAGCTCTGTGGGTTATGGGCCCACCACGCTTCCGCTGCGCAACTCTGATACCAATTAGTGTAACACCCACTCTTGTATGCATCCAAGAGGGTCGTTTGCTAAATCGTATTAGAGTTGCAGCGATATGAAACTCGTAAATTTTAAAACTTTATCAAATATCATTTAATTTGGAAACTTGAAAAAGTCCAGATTTGATTCTTATAAAAACAATTTGAGAAAAATGAAATCGTAACTCAAACCAAGAAAAGTATAGAAAATTCAGCAAAGGGTTTTATCATTGACCTTTTCTATGTTTGATAAACGATTTCATTTTTCTCAAATTGTTTTTATAAGAATCAAATCTGGACTTTTTCAAGTTTCCAAATTAAATGATATTTGATAAAGTTTTAAAATTTACGAGTTTCATATCGCTGCAACTCTAATACGATTTAGCAAACGACCCTCTTGGATGCATACAAGAGTGGGTGTTACACTGCAGATTTTGTGTCATAAAAATCTGATGTAAGTCCTCTTCTTGTGCGCCAAGGTGAGGTGTATTCAGCCCAAAATGATGCTAAGGAGTACATGTGTCTTCCATGCAATGAAGTTGAAGTCAAAGGTGCATAAACTAAGTGTGAGGTGGCGGTCAAGCATGAGGAAAGTTGGAGGATTTCCTAAGTCCTTTCTACTCTCTTTTATGCGCATGAAATGAGGGAAAATAATACACCTAGCCATGTGATGGTTCCTTGGTACACAAACATCCTTGTTGGACAAGGCTTAGGGGAGATAAGGGTGGACACAACCTTGGGCTGAACTAGCTTGATCCAAAAGCCTCCTTGGGCCATTGGCCTACACACACAAAGAACCCAATCACACAAGTCCAATAGTGACAAGTCCACACACACTAGCCCACTTCCAAAGTCCTATAACACAAAAGCCTTATAACACACACAATCAAATTACTCTTATGACTTTAATAAATTTCACATGCCTACATAAGCACCCTTCTATGATTTAATTTAAATACTTACCTTAGTCTCATCCAAGGATAAAGATCAAACAATTCGCAAGCCACCAAAACCAAAAAAAATCAAATTCTACATATGCGCCTATATCATTATAATACTTATGTATTTTACTAATTATGCGGGATGTTACAATAATCTTTGAGATGGGCCGGTGGCTTGGTCATTCGTTTGGGCCTCCCATTAACTGGGTCTGCTACACTCTCTTGCCCATCAGAAAAGAGCTTGTCCTCAAGCTCAAAGTCATCCGTTGTGGGCCTCATAGTAGGCTGTGAACCGACGGCCCAGATCCCACCATCAGCAATTCGATCAACGGTGGATGTTGCAGTCTGGATATGTGATGGATCAGGTTGATGTGGCGCTATGTCATTGATCCGAAATCCATCGAGTGGACGCGGATTGGCTCCCAAGGGATCAACTGCTTACTAAGGATGCCTTCCCCATGTGACTCCTTGGGCAATGTGCGTGAGTGCCCTATTGCAGCTGAGTTTGTGGATGCATTTATGCTTGTTGCAGCTGAGTGGTTGGGGTCATTAATATTCGTTGGACTGTGTAAATAGCCGTTGCTTACTACCTCATGAATCTGCCCAGCTTTGTCATTTATTTTTCTCTTCTCCAAATGGATTTCCCCTTCCTGAGCTTTTGCCTTTGCTCTTGAGTCGTGCAGAGCCTCCTCATCATTCCAGGTTTCTAGTTCTTCTTCATTTTCCCAAGTGGTAGCCTCTTGTGGCAATTGAGACCACTGTACCAGAAGTTGTTTTCTGGGTTTGCCTTGACGCCAAATTATTCTGGTGGCCAATATTGCACTTGGTGTGTGTTCTAACTCACTCGGTTCTACCGCGAGCGGAAATGTGGAGTTTGGTTTATCTGTTCGATGGTGAAATGGCCGGAGCAGTGAGATGTGGAAAACCGGGTGTAACTTGGCTTCTGGTGGAAGATGTAAACGGTAAGCTACGTCCCCTATCTTCTCTAAAACTGTGTATGGGCCAAAAAATTTCGGTGCTAACTTGTGTGATGATCTTTGTCGCAGGCAAAGCTGACGATATGGCTGTAGATGAAGGAGGGCTAAATCTCCTGGTTTAAAGGTAAAATCTCTCCTTTTTTTGTCAGCGTGTGTTTTCATGGCCTGTTTTGCCTTCTTTAAATGCTCACAAAGATTTTTCATTATTGCCATTCTTTGGCCGAGTGTAGAGTCCACAGCCTCCAATGAGCATTTTGAAAGTTTCGCATACAATTGGTGCGTCCGTAATATGTCGAGGACTTGACATAAATGTTGGACGTGTATTTGTAATGTTGGGCTGAACACTAATATGTCATCAAAGAATATGACTACAAAACGTCGGAGGAGTGGTACGAAAATATCATTCATTGTTGCCTGAAAAGTAGAAGGAGCATTGGACAGCCCAAATGGTAGAACCATAAATTCAAAGTGGCCGTGGTGTGTTCTGAAATCTGTCTTATGAATATCCTCTGTGTGCATGTGAAGTTGGTGGTAACCAGATCGGAGATCAAGTTTGGAGAATATTGTTGCCCCGTGGAGTTCGTCCAACAATTCATCTATGGTTGGTATAGGAAATTGATCTCTGATCGTGATTGCATTTAAGGCTCTGTAATCTACACAAAATCGCCAAGTACCATCTTTCTTTTTCACCAATAGAACAGGAGAGCTGAATGGGGATTGGCTAGGGCGAATGATTCCCGCTGAAAGCATTTCTTGACATAATTTCTCAATTTCGCTCTTTTGGAAATGTGGTTAACGGTAGGGCCGAACTTGGATAGGTTTTGTGTTAGGGAGTAAATTGATGTGGTGGTTATATGGTCGGTGTGGTGGTTATATGGTCGGTGTGGTGGTAAGGTATTGGGAATGGTAAACACATCATTGTAGCTGGAGAGTAAATTCTGAATGTCAGGTACAGTATGGTGGGGTTCCGTGGTATGTGTTTGAGGGTTAGTAGGTGGTGAAGAGTGGGGACGGTTGAAACACATGAGGCACGAAGTGTATGCATTGGTGACCATAAGTTTATTCAACTTTGCAGAAGATATAAGTGTTGGGTTGTCAAGACCGTGTCCGTGAAGTTGAATATTGTTTCCTTGGTGGTCAAAAGACATCAATAGTCGGCTATAATCAGTAAGAATTGGTCCCAAGGTACGAAGCCATTGAACTCCTAGGACAATATCTGCACCCTTTAACTCCAAAGCATATAAATCCACGGAAAATGTGTGAGACTGCATCACAAGTGGTACGTCCTTGCAATATGCCTGACATTGAAGTCCTTCACCATTACCTACTTGTACAGTAAAAGTCTCTAAAGTCTGCAAAACCAGTCCCAAATAAGTAGCCATTTTAGGCGTGATAAAATTATGAGTGCTTCCTCCGTGGATTAAAACCTGAACGTTTTTGCCAAAGATCGTTCCCGTTAAACGAAAAGATCATGGTGAATAGTGGCCAAATAATGCGTTCAAACTGATCTCAGAAAAGGAATTAGAAATGTTATCTGTAATTGGAGATTCTGTATGTTCCTCGGCGTCGGGCGGAGGTGGATCATCTTTCGTGCCGTCAAAATATAGCAAGGAAGCTTTCCCTTTGCATCTGTGGCCAAACAATTATTTTTCATCACAACTGTAACAAAGCCCTTTTTCTCGTTTACGTTGTATTTCTTCTGGTGAGAGTCACTTAATAGGAAGTGATGATGTTGTGGATGGATATTTGGAGGTGTTTGACTGACTGGCTGATGTATTTTGTGTGAATGGTGCATGTAGTGTCCACTGTTATGGAGTTTTGTACCCTGTATCTATGTGCTGATCTTCATATATTTTTGCCAGTGAGAATGTAACATGGACATCGTGAGGTCGTTGAATTAGTACTTGTCTCCGAATGTGCGGTTTTAGACCAGCCACAAATAGTGCTCTTTTTAGTGTAGCAGAAAGGCCCGGTACTCTGCTAGCTATGACTTCAAAACTAGCTTGGAACTCGCTAACTGTGGTTTGTTGTTGAAGGTTGGCAAGACAAACTGCCGGATCTTCAAACTCCGATGGCCCAAATCGCCGTTGCGCCGCCACCATGAATGTCGGCCAATTGGGAAATAATTCGTCATTAAAAAGTCCTTCACTACAAGAAATTTGAAATTCAACGTCAGTTTCTTGCAGGCGGTTTGAGGAAAAGCAGTTGAATTTAGAAATTTTATTTCTCGAAGGTCAAATACGTAATAACTCTAATTTTAAAAATAGTAAAAGTAATGCCTCATACATCTAAACCGTAATAGCGCCTCACTCACACTCTGAAAGGTTTCATTCCTTTTATCATTTTCTCATTCGCTCTCTCTGTTGTTAAGCATCTTCTCCATTTTCTTCTCTTAGCACTTCTACTTTCCTTCATTTTCTGCCATTTCCCCTCGTAGCCAAACGCCTATTTGTTCCTGATAGTTCACGTTTTGAGCACTCTTTTTTTTGGCTTATGATTTGTGGTTTATTTTGCTCTTCTTTTATTTTATTTTATTTTTTGTGTGTATGATGTACTATGAATTTGATATTTATGGCAGGGTAGTTGATGATTGAACAACGTTGAAGTATGATAATGTGGTGATTCGTAGCTTGAATTTGCTTGAGGTGCAAGTTTCCGCCGGTTTTAATTTTCAAATCTCATGTCTCTATCTAGTTATTATTATTATTATTTTAATTTTTTTGGTGGAGCATGTTTTTTCTGTGATGGTAAGCTTATTTTGGTTTTTACAATTTTTTTTTGGAGCTTATAATGGGAGAAATTACTAATTTGTTCTATTTAAAAACAAAAATCAAAGTCACCCACATCCGATGCATGGTAGCTGAATCACCCAGAACTTCACTTCTCACAGTTTTTATTTGGGATGCAGAACTCAGTTATGTTTCAAGTCTTCCTGGAGCTCACACAAATCTGTGCATCTGAAGGCAAAGCTATTCACACATGACATGCATAACTCAGACTCACTTGGGGAAGGTTGGTTATATTGCTTGAGGAGCGGGCAGAGTCGAACTCCAAAGTTTCCTCAATTTGATAGGACTAGGTAAATTTCTAGGGCTTTGAATCCCCTCATATTTTAGGAGATAGACATCTTACTGTGCTTTTAATTAATGCCAGAAGATTATGTTCATTATTAGTAAGGATATGCCCATGCTTTTTGCATTTCAGACTCCTTTTTTGTTTTTCCATGTTCCCCTTCTCATTGATGCTTTTTTATTTTGAGCATGTTAGATGTTCGTAGCATTAAATTTACAACTTTTATTTTTTCGGTATGTTGCAAATTATTCATTTATTTGTTGAAACTTAAATTTCATTTATGCTCTTGGAAGGACGCTGCGGCCATATCACATATCTAGTAAGGGATTGTCCCGGATCATAATGAAAAACCCGATTGGGCTGATGATGTGAGTTATCTGAGTTCTTCCTAATTAAGTACTTTGTATTTTATCTGATTTACTATACAATTGGAAGTCATCTTTTAATAACTTTGTTGAGGTCATTTGTTTCTAAATTGTTTTTATTTTATCTGTTTTTAACTTCAGGGAATTCCTAAAGTTGAGCCCAATAGTGATCTGCAGCATACTGTTGAGGTGGGTAAACGATTGATGTTATATGAAGTTGGACATTGTCTGTATTCTGTTCTGACTAATATTTTTTCTACTTTCTCACTGATATTAATCTGTAGATAAAATCTCCAGATCAAATTGAGAGAATGAGAGAAACTTGTCGGGTAAGTTCCTTGTCGTTCTGCTTTTGTAGATTCTCATGGAGGTTCCCTCCACTATCTCAACTAATCATTCAATCGAAAACTGATTCATATCCTCATATTCATATCCTCACTGATATTAATTTGCTGCTTATTTTTGAAGATTGTTGCAAGCCAACTGTATGATGCATGGTTTGGTGATATTTGAATTAATTTAATTTATTGATTAATGATGACAAGTGACAACCAATAAACCTCTGCATCCGAGAAAAGAAAGAAAAATATCTGGAATGATAATAAAAAAAAATTGCTTTCTGCCAACTTTTGACAGATGTTTAAAGGTTTTGAACCAAAAGAGCGTTGTATGCTTCTTAAATTTGTCACCAGTTGTTCTCGTGCTTCATTACTTGGGTTCAAATACTTACAGCCACCTTTTACCATTCACAAGGTATGTTCCTCATCTTCTACGATTGGTGAGTACTCAAAATCATTTATACTAGCATCTATTTCATCTCATTTGCTTTGTTTAATGAAATAAGGCATGGTTTGTAATTTTATTTATTTATTTATTTTTTACTCTAGCAGAGTACATTAGGCACAACAATAGAGCTAAAAAGCAGAGCACTCTTCTAAATAAGGCATGGTTGGTAAATATACTTTTGTCCTTTTTATTGTTCTTTTGGTAAACAACTTTTGTCCTTTTAATTTCTTAATATGCTGGTATCTTTTTTTTTAATTATAGCAATGTCATTCTTCATATTTTCAATCAAACTAATTAGTTCCATTTCCTTATCTGGGTGTAGAATAAAAATAAGACATGCAACTTTGAAAAATTAACACTTGTGTAATGTTACAACATAGCAAAATAAATTTAAAAAATATTTAACATGTTTTTTGTTAATTAGCAGAGTATAATAATCTTGTTTTATGGCTTATTAAAGCATGAAAGAAGTTAGCTCAGCATCTGGCCTTAAAAGTAATTGTCATCATTAGGTATGAAATTTTCAAGTTTGTCTCTAATACTTGCTATTAGCTTTGATTATAGGCTTCTAATATTTGTTTCAATACCATGAACGTCTTTATGTTTTGGTTCTGATACTAATTCAAATGATATTAGTCTATTTTGGGATTATTTTGTAATGAATCAGTCACTCTTTATATTGCTTATGCTGAACTTTTTTAAACATGTTGAACCAGATGAGTTGTAACTATGGGTTTCAAGTATCTGCTGGTTGTTATGTGTCTTTGGGATTGGTCAGGATCCTTGGCTTCTACAACTTTTAATGATGGGTTGATGAAGGTAAGTCTAAAAAGGAGGAAGTTAGACCTTCACAGTCTTAATGCTGCAAGAATCAAAGAGGCCGTTAATCCCAAAGATTTAGGGAGTGTTGACATACATTATTTAACTGAAAATGTAGTATATCTTAAGAATTATCTTGATGCACAATATTTTGAGGAAATTAGTATTGGTTCACCACCACAATACTTCAATGTTGTGTTTGATACTGGCAGCTCGAATCTTTGGGTCCCATCTTCCAAATGCATCTTCTCTGTAAGTTATCACATGATCTGATGCAATTGAATACTTCTTTGATTTTGGTCTTGTGAATGAGCTTGCAAATATGACACATGCAGATTGCTTGCTATTTACATTCCAAGTATAGGTCGAGGATCTCTAGCACCTATATCGAAATTGGTAACTTTGGATTACCATGACATTTAATCTGAAATATAAATGTTTCTTTTTTAGGTGCTTCTATTTGGTTTTATATGCACAAACATAGCTATGTTTGTTCTAGTGTACATACTTAAAGTTGTCTAATTAATTTTTGTTCATATAAAAATTTTCTTATTTAGTTGTCTAATTTTCTTATTTATTTTGAGCAATTGGAACCAAGAATTTGCTGGTTTGTCGAGGTTGAAAGATGCAATTAGCACACGTTCTGCCTCGGGTATTTGATAGAATTCAAAATATCGATTAGCGTGAAAAATCCAATCAGTTGGATCGCTGTCTGCAAACCTCGGAAAATTGATTTTCGTTGGTTGTGTGCGATTAAAGCCTGGGTTGGCCTGAGTTTTGTAGGGACCTGAGCCGAGAACCCCAGATTCGTTTGATTGATTTTCGAGAAGTCGATTGATGTCCTGCCTGAGTATCGCAAATTGTTGATTTTGCTGTGTTTGCGATTGTAGCAATTGTGCTTGCGAGTCCTATAATGCCAATTGTTGTTGTTCACGTACTAATTCTGCTGCCTGAAGTTGTTGTTCCAGCATTTCCACGCGCTGATTCATGTCCGCATGCGTGTGTTCTCCGCCATATGGGAGGGAGATCAGATGAAAGCACCAATGAAGGGGGAATGTATTTAAAGGAGGAGAGAAGAAATATAGATGAGAGAATTTTAAGAAGAAGAATTGCGATCAAAATATTTCATGTCGTTTATTGATCTTTTCCACGTTTTTATAGCAAAACAAATAACAACCTAATGGCTTTAATGATTGCCAGCTAATCACTAATTGAAGATAAGGATAACGACAAATTGAAGATAAGGATAAATTAAAGATTAATCCTATCTATAGCTCACTAACAGACTGATAATTACATGAAATTATTAAATAAAAAATAACAGACTCCTAGCTAATAAAACATTAAACATAATCTTTGAGATGGGCCGGTGGCTTGGTCATTCGTTTGGGCCTCCCATTAACTGGGTCTGCTACAGATTCAAGATTTTCTTGGAATACTCAAAGAAAACATGCATATGATATATTGTTAGAAAACTCTCATCACGTAGAACAAAAATCCCAAGGTTTACAAGATCAAGTGCAAAATATTCCAAATGAAAAATTATCATTAATTTTACTAATTGAGAAAATTATAATATGTTTTTTTTATTAATATCATTGCATTTCTTTACTAACTTTTTTTTTTACTCTTGTAATTTTTAATGTTTCTTAAAATTCATATGATTTTTTAAAATCATTTGAATCCATATTGTCCTTTCAAATCTTATAAATTCTATTAAAATCCTTTAAATCTAATCTTATGAAATTTTAATTGTAAAAAAGTCTTTTAAGAAAGTCTTTAAAATCTTTGCAATTTCTAAATAATCTTTTAAAATCTAATTTTTTTTATCTAAACAAATCTTTTAAAAAGATAAAAAAATCTTATAAAATCCTATCATATATCAACGTGCAAAAAGGCGGTTTTCGAACGTTAATTTCCAAAGAATATGATAACTGAGGAAAATGCCACCGTTCATCAATTTTCTTACCTAAATGCCACGCGAATAGTCTTATTTCTCAATCTGCCACGGGGAAAGTTCGCTTCTGATACAGACGAACTCGGTTCGCTAACTTGTCACATTTTTAGTGGATAATAAGTATCAAATTAAAAAAAAAATGGAGGTTGCCTACTGAAGGGTTTCAGATCTGTAACAGAATAAGAAGCAAGGGAAAGGTGAGGGGGTTAGGAGGTTAGAGAGTGAGAGAGAGAGATTGTCCAATCTTTTCATATTTTCTGTTACTGCCCTCAAAGGCTATATATAACAATCAATACATTATTCTATTTTTTTAACTATTTTCTCACTTGAATTACAATATTTGCAGCATTAAGATGATGACTACTATTGGAGGTAGTCCATCAAATAACTGGGCTGTCTCTTAATTCGGATGGGCCTATTTTCCTTCAGCCCAACCAAATGGGCTGCAACATTCCTTTCCCCATCGAATTGGACATCGTCCACGATGTTATTGGGCCCCGCGTGCGTTTGGCCCGCTCCATGGTCTGGTCCTGAATTGCGCGCGAAACCAAATGGGCTGCCTTCCACGACATTGCTGGGCTCCGCGTTGGTTTGGCCCACTCCCTGGCCACCTGAGCTGCTCGCGGACACAACTGGGCTGTCTCGTCCTTGGCCCAGCGCATGAACCGACGCATCCTATAGTGGAGGGAAACAGCTGGCAGGATGATGTGATGCTGCAGGGATCAGGTTGTGGGTTGCTTGATTCTGATTGGATGCTGGTGCGGCTGCATTAATGCTCGGTTGGTGGCCCGAGACGATAATTAATGCCTCTGTGCCGTGTTTTACCCCAACAGCTCCACTTCCTTGCCATTCTTCATTTTCCACTCTTTTGAGCCTTTCTGTTCTCCCTCCTCTGTTCCTCTTTTTTCTCTCCGCGGTGTGGGTTGCTGGGTGATTGTGAAGTAAAGGTTGTTCCTTTACTAAGTCACCGTCAGTCAAGAGGGATTCATCCTCCCAAGTTGATTCCTCCGGCGGTAACCCTCCCCACTGGATCAAGACCTGAGGGGTCACCCTGTTCTGTTTCCAAATCGACCGTCGTGCCACCACGGCGGTTGGGACATGCACTAGTGGTGAACGTTGAAGGTCTGTGGGAAGTTCATGAACCTGGTACTTTCCTGCTGGTACAAAAGGACGTAGGAGAGACACATGAAAAACTGGGTGTACACGCGAACCTTCCGGGAGCTGAAGGCGGTAAGCCACCGGTCCAATACGCTCCAGAACCCGAAAAGGACCATAAAAACGGAGGCTTAACTTGTGTGACGACCTGTGGTGGACGGATAACTGCCTGTACGGCAGTAAGCGAAGTAGTACCTGGTCACCGACGGCAAAGGTAAGATCCTTTCTTTTCTTATCCGCTTGGATTTTCATGGAAGTCTGTGCTTTTTTTAAATTTTCTTTCAACGATGCGAGGATCTTGGAGCGCTGATGGAGATCCGAATCGATGGCTTCAATGACTGTGCTTCCCAGCGTGTACTCCAAGAGACAAGGAGGATCTCTTCCGTAAGTGGCTCGAAAAGGTGTGGTACCAGCAGATCTGTTGTAAGCGGTGTTATAGTGGAACTCTGCCCAGCTCAAAAATCGGTGCCATGCTTTCGGATGTTCATGGACAAAACAACGAAGGTACTGTTCTAAACTCCTATTCATGCGTTCCGTTTGTCCGTCCGACTGGGGATGATAGGCCGAGCTGAAATGTAAGGCTGTCCCATGGAGTCGAAAAAGAGTTTTCCAAAACTCGCTTGTGAAAATGGGATCCCTATCCGAAACAATGGACTTAGGGGGTCCATGTAGTTTTCCCGCTGTATCCCAGAACACCTGGGCTATTTTGGAAGCTGAATAGTGTGCTGGTAAGGCTGCAAAGTGAGCTCCTTTAGTAAGTCTGTCAACCACCACCAAAACGTCCGTAAATCCGCCGGAGTTGGGCAAATGAGTAATAAAGTCCATAGTTAATTCTGACCAAATGGAGTCTGGAATTGGTAACGGTTGCAGTAGTCCATAGGGAAAATGATTCGGAGCTTTGGTTTTCTGACATATATCGCACTGTTGAATGAACTGCTGAACATCTCTTTTTATGGTTTTCCAGGTAAATTTGGCTCCCAATCGCAAGAGTGTGCGACGAATGCCGGCATGTCCACCTACTTTGGACGAGTGGAAATCCTGAAGCAGCGATGGGATCAACGACGAGCCCAGAGGAATGTACAATCGATTACGATGGAACAACAGCCCGTGTTGAGTGTGCCATTGTGGCCATTTTGAAGACCCCATTTGTAAATCACGTACTATAGCAGTAGCATAGGGATCTTTCTGTAATTCGGACTGTATAAGAGGACTGTACTGTGATGTAGGATAACTAAGCACTTGAGCATCAGGGGACAAACACATAACACTCCCCTCAGGCTGGCGTGATAACGCGTCAGCCGCAGTATTGAGCTTTCCCGATTTATATTGGATGGAATAATTAAAACCAAATAGCTTCGCAAGGAATTGATGTTGGTCAGGGGTTTGAATTACTTGGGACATCAAGTGATGCAAACTCTTGTGGTCCGTCTTGATAATAAAAGACGTGCCCAGAAGATATTGCCGCCATTTGGCCACCGCGGAGGTGATAGCATACATTTCTCTAAAATAGGTGGATTTAGCTTGCATGTGCTTAGATAGTTTTCGACTGTAATAAGCAATGGGGTGATTCTCCTGTAGGAGAACTGCTCCAATACCCGCTCCGGAAGCGTCCGTTCCCAATACAAATGGAAGGTTAAAATTGGGTAAAGCTAAAATAGGAGCGTGCACCAATTGAGTTTTAAGGGCTGTAAAAGCCTGGGTTGCATCGGATGTCCAGACAAAGGCATCAGTAGCAAGTAGATCAGTGAGGGGGCTGCAATTGTAGCATACCCTTGTATGAATCGGCGATAGTAGCCGGATATAACACCTCGGAAAATTAAATGTGAAATTATGTGATAAAATATGGGTTTAAAAGGGAAGGATTAGTGAAAATCCGAGAATTAGGGCCAAAATGGGCTAAAAGGGCAAAATGGTAATTTGCCAAAGACGTGAACCGAGGCATGGAAAATGGAGTTAGAGATTTAATTTGGCAAAAATAATGCTGGAAATGGAATCAGGGCGGAAAATTGAGTGAATAGGCAAATTTGGGAAAAATTGATGAATAGTGATTTTTAAGTGTTAAATACTGTGGTGTGAGTGTACCGATAAGTGTGAAATTTTTATGAGTATTTTGAGGAAAGAAAAATATGTCATGGACTGGAAAAATGTGTACATTAAGAATTTGTGATCATAATTTTTATCGGGATTAAAGTTAAAACGCGTGTGGGACCCGCAGGTGGTTTAAGTGACTTGGAAGTCACAAATGCACAGCATTTTCTCTCCCCTCCCTCTCTTCTTTTCCCGTGAAGATGCAGCCTCCATGGCCAAAATGCACCAAAACCTCTTTTCTTTGTAACTTTCTCATTCCTCAACCAAATCAAGTGATCTTTGGCTTGAAATGTGATGCAAACAACCTTCTAGATCCATTGGTAACACTTAGAAACCTTGAAACCATCTCCATTGCTGCGTTTTGGACAAACTCAGATCCGACCCCTTTGATGTTCTTGGAGTTTTTGGAGTTTTTGGACCTCCTTTGGATTGATGGAGCCTTGGCGGTGTTCCTACACTTGATGGTGAGTATATTTGTGATATCTTTGTGGTTGATTTTGTAGATCTAGAAATTATGCTTTGAATCTTTAATCTTAGATGTGTGATGATAGAGAGCTCAAATGGAAAAATGCAATTAGATGAAAATGCCTTAGAATGATGCATGAAAGCTAGAAATGCTATGATAAATTTTGGTGAAAAAGTTGGATTTTTAACTTAGGAAATTTTGGGTTGAGTTCATAACTTGGTGAAATTGGCTTGTGGTGCAATTGAATAATTGAATGATGGACCATTGGTATAGGTTGATAATATGATTACATGATTAGTATGAGTGTTAAAATGAATTGAAAAGCCTTGGGGCATACCTTTTAAGGAATCCGAATTATGATGAAAAGTGAGGAAAAATGATATAAAAATGATGTAGTGGAAATTGAATGATTGAAAATGATGTTGAATTGGATGATGGTATAGTGTGATATAGTGGAATGAGGAGAAAGAATGTGTGATGTATGGTGTAATTGGTAAATTAATCTACAAAGGAGCTTGAAGTAAGATGGTATGGAAGAATAGCCTTTGGCCTAAGTGATTATATGATGATTAATTGTGTAAATGAATGGTTTACATTGGAATTGTATTTATGATCATGTTATTGATCATATAGGTTGCCTCTCTTGGACGCTTTGGAAGCGGGTAAGCTTGGAGCTTACGTTTGGAGCATGGGCTCGGTATTGAGGTAACCTTTGGAACTGGGGTTTAGCCCTTGTGTGCTCCACCACACCTAGTGGAAGGTTGTGGTTGGATTATGTGGTTATGACATTGTGTGATTGTGTGCTTGTATGCATATTGCTTGATTTTTGTGAAAATTGTTTGGTCACTGGCCAGTTGACGTGTGGAGTTTGGACATCCGTTGGGTTCATCCTTGAGAGAATGCCAGTCGGGTTTTGCCGTGGAGTCGACTCTGGGAGCGGCGCCAGGATGATCCAAACGTGGGACATCCGCCGGATAGGGCTCATGAGGAGTTCCGGTTGGGTATTGCCATGGAGTCTTCTCAACCATGGGAGAGGCGCCAGGATTGTCTCGGGAGTTATATGATGGAGTCCTTGAACATGAATCCATGAGTGGATGTTCTCGGGTTGTCTCCAGTTGGTGGGTGATATTGTATTACATGCATATTATATGATGTTGTATTTGCACATTGAGTGAGCCATGGGGTGGAGAAACCTCCAGGGCCCTTGGTTTACTGAGATATATTTATATATCTCACCCCGTGTTTTGGGGCATCATTTCAGGTCAGGTTGAGCCTGGAAGAGTGGAGCATGAGGTGCATATTGGAGGCACAGCATGTTGAGGACTTGGTTGAGACACATCTTGCATATGTTTTATGCTTTAGACTTAGGCCATGAACTTCTGCATGTTGAAAATGCCATGCTTGTATGTTCATGACTACTTGTTAAGTCTTTCAAATTGATGTATATGTATAACCTTGGAAATTATTGTATATTTGAGTGAGCATGGGACTTGTCCATTGCCACTTTCATTGTATTAGAAGCCTTGGTGAATATGTTGTAAAATGGACCATATTTGATGTAAATGGCCATTATGTTAAAGACTTTGGATATGATACATAATTGAATGAAAATGCATGTTTGAAGGGCCTAGAGCCTACATTAGAGTAGGTTTAAGTGTTGTGTGGAGTACTAGGGTGTTTGGGATGGATTACACAACCCTTCTTGGGCTTAAAATGCTGCAATCTGTCACTTTTGCTGCATAGTAATCGATTACCCAAGCATGGTAATCGATTACCATGCAACAGGGGACGAAATTTGGCTACTGTCTTCACTGGTAATCGATTACTGAGGCTTGGTAATCGATTACCATGTGAGGTAATCGATTACCCAAGGTTGGTAATCGATTACCAGAACAGAGGAGGTGAAAAATTAGCTACTGCCTAATATTTGACAGGTGGTAATCGATTACCACCCACTGGTAATCGATTACCACAGTGTAATTTTTGAAAATTTAAGTTTTTCTAGACTAAAAGAAAGGTGTTTAACTTGATGGGTAGAACTCCACATGGTACGGGGTTTGAAACCACACGTAGCTTATGTGAAGGGCTAGAACTTGGTAAGATATTAAAGGAACTGGATAAGTTTAAATGAGTTGAATAAAAAGAAAGATTAGTATTGTTGTTAAGTTGAATGCTTCCGCGTATTGCATTTACATTTATGGTGTTGTTTTAATTGATTACGGAAAAGGTTATGGTTACGAAAAGGAATATGATAAAAGGAAAAAGTTTGCCCGTAATTTAATTAACCCAATTACTGTGATTGTAACTGCGCTTAATATCATAATCAATGTTAACAACACCGGTACGTAACGGGCTGTTACATTTTATGGTATCAGAGCAGTTTCATTAGGGAACTCTGATGATGAGGTGAGTGCTGTATAGTTGTACGTAGACTCTTATTGACTGCTACACATGTGATTCCTTAGTCTGGGCCTGATCAACCCACTTCTTTGTGTTCAATGTGTGGTCAGTATAAGATGCCTTCGTGACAACCCTGGAGCACTAATGCCAGTCTTTAGGCTAAGGTGGTGGGTGCAGTGTTGACTACCCCACGAATGGATATGTTAGTAAGTGAATTTGGTGTAATTGAGGACTTAGTGAGAATAAATTGTGATACTGTCATTGAGGACTTAGTGAGAACGAATTGAGATAAGATGTTTAACCACTTTGGGTAGAATGCCATCATAGTTGAATGTGGTCTTGTGGTGAGTAAGTGTGATTGATTCGAATTGATATTATGATGATGATGTTGGTAAGTCTTCCCAAATTGTACGGGGAGTTAGAATAATCGAGTATATGTGGAATTAGTGGTATATCTTTGATGTGGTAGGGGAATTGGAACCCCGATGAATTTGTGAAAATTTGAATGAGTGTTTATATGTAATATTGGATACCTTAGGGTACAATAATGAGGTTATGAGACCCTTGATGAGGGCATGTACTTGGATGACTTAATATGCTTGAATGTAGAAGTAAATTGAATTTTTGATTGAGGATTGTGAGTAACATAAAAGAACTATGGAAATGATGGGATGGATAATTCGATGTTGAAATAGGGACTTTAGTCCATGATGAGTTAATGTTGGCTTAATCTAAGTGAGGATATCATATGTGTAAAAAGTAAAATATAAGAAATTGAGGAAATTGCCATGTATGGCGTTGGATGAAATTGATTGAAAGTATGAGAGTCCGTAAGTTAAGGATGGTTGGACTTAACAAATGTGAGGTGATAAAAATATAATTGAGTGTGGAGTAGTAATGGTACTAAGATGCTTCCATAATATTGTGGAGCATTGCAAATTGAGGATGTGGCTTAACTATATGGGGATAGTAATCCTGTGATGGCTAAGTGTTAATTGTAAAAATATATATGTGTAAATGTGTATGTTTTGTGAAGGCCGGGGTGCCTAAATGTATAATTGTGTTGTTTTGAGTTAGTAAACTCTATGGAAAAAGAAAAATTATTTTTGGTAAAAGAGTAATGATGTAAGTGAAATTCCCTATGATGGGAAGTGTGGAAGAGATTGTCTCTTTGGAGTGTCATTGGATGCACAATTTGTTAGGGGATTCATGATGGAGTCCCGGTGTGCAAGTTATACCATGGCACACATGTTGGTAATAATGTGGCAATTAATGTTGTCCTGGGTTTCCCTTTGTGGATTGAATCCTAAGAGGTGTTGCTCTTGGAAGTCCCAGGCGAGCACTGCTCGAAGTTGATAATGTATCTGGTGGTCCTGATGCGCTGAATGCATGGACTAGTATGGAAGGGCACTCTTGGTGACATATTGAAATATTGAGAGAAAAGTGAAGTTATTTTACGGAAGTGGATCTTCTACAGTGTGAGCATAGTTGCTATGAGTCATGATGGACAATGGATTAAGACTGTACCGAACGTGGGTACTGTTATGAATTGAAAATTATGTGTTAAAGAATGAGAAATATGTGGAAATCTTGTGGTGATGGTTGTGTTATGGACTAAGACTAATGACTAGTCAAGTGAAATGAGTATGTTGTCGAGAAAAGAACCATATTGGAAAGTTATAGTGCATAGTGCAAAAGTAAGATATAATTAGTATACCATTAGGTACCTATATAAGACTCTGTTTGCCGTTATATATGAATTTGATGTGAATGTGTTATCTTTGTGTGGCTATCTCCGTATGGATTATGTTCCCGGAGATTATTATTATCTTGTACAAGTAAGATAGTGTGAGGTAGAACCTTGTGATAGTGAGACTGTTAGTACAGCCGTTGGCATGTTACCTCTTCTTGCGTGAATTATAAGGACAGATTCTCTGATTGGTGGGGCATTGCACCTGGGGCCCTTAGGACAGCAAGAGCTCGAGGGGTTAAACCTAACGATGTTCTTACCCATTGCATTAGAGAATTGTATCTTGTGAGGAACGCAAGAGGTGAATTTTGGATAACTGTAAGTGAACAGTAATATGCCTAATATGATGAAATGTGAGAGATGCCATGAGATGGTAGTTTGGATTATAAAATTGAGCACTCGGAGATGTGCATGAGTGTATACCAAGTGTGGTAGTATGAATTATGGTTTACGGAAATTATGAAATGAATTATTGGATTATCACCCTATGTGAAGGGAATGGAAATCGATTAGTGATGGTGGATTGAGTCAAGGTTTTATGGAAAGGCTTGTGATGGTGATATGTTAAGCTAAGTTGGTGGCCCAAGGTGGCCAATGATTTTAATAAGTGGTTATTTGTGATGTATTCAGATAAGAAGATGTGATACTAGTTGTTAAATAGAATGGTATTTGGTGAAATAAACGGTTGATATCCTTACCCTGGTGGTAGAGTCACTGATGAAGTGTATAGATGCAAATTATAGTGAGAGATGTGTTGAAAATGCACAATAATGGATGTTGTTCTTGGCTAGGTTCCAAGGTATATGATTGAGAGTGTTAGTGGTACTTTGAATAGTCCGAGAGAATGGTGTAATCGTCAATATGAAATGATGAAAGTAATGACAAGGATGGACTTAGTTCCTAGTGGCATGATAAATAGGCGTTGAAAATCCCTACGTGATGGGACAGGTATGAGAGAGAGGTGATATGTGACCTTGGAGTGATACCTACTGGTTGAATGAAATGATAATGATGAAGGTGAGGTGTATAGAATGAAATACATGTGGAAATGATAACATGAGTATGGAATGGTAATTAAAGAAAATTGTTATTGAAATCTTAGTCATGTTGCCTTAAGTGTGAGAAATCAATGATGAACCTATGTGTCAAGTTTTGAGACGAGTAGTTGAAATTGTAAGTGTGATCTAGTATATGAAATTCACGAGTGGATTCATAGTTGAAAGCTTTGAAATGACCGATGTAAGGTATGAATTGTAATGTATGGTCCATTGAGTACCAGTTAAATGTCTTGAGGGAGTGGTTGCCATTGTGTTTTGGCAAAGGTTTGTAAACCTGTAAGGTTAGATTGATGGTTGAGCACAGGGATGATGCTTGTTAAAGATAAAATACTGAGGTGAAATTGCATGTTGTAGGTTAAGAACATGAGAAAAGAAAAATGTGTATATGCGAGTTGTGGCTAAGTGCCAAAGAATGAGGATTTGCCCCTCAGAAAATAAAAGTATAGTGAGCGTGAACTGGATGATTACTCAGTGAGTTGCACTGAGAGGCTGTGAGATTCCATAATAGTGTTTAATGTGGAATAAGAAATGTGAAAAGGATTGATGACAAGAGTTGATACTCCATAGGAATAAAATTCAAAGAAGGATAATTGTGGCTGTAATGTGCCAGTAAGTAATAGTTGCCGGTGTGGCATAGATTGAACAGAATGGGGATGACCCTATGAGTATAGTTGTTGATGTGTTAATTAGGTAGGAAAACCTGTCAAGAGAAATTATGGGCTATATGTGTGAGGTAGCCGGACTTGTGAAAAGAAATTGAAAAGAAATTGAAAGAAATTGGCTTGGTAAAGCAGAGAAAGTGCACAACTGTGTGGTGCGCTCCGGTTGTTCACATGTGGTGTCACCGGTTGAGATTGAGATTGGGAAGGACTTGAGGTCTCCCATTGGGCCTTTGAAAGGCAAGGTCATTGTGAAATGGGGCTGAAAAGCCAAAAGATAGAAATGTAAACAATTATTTTGGTGTCCGCGCACTGATGGAGCTTCTTGGGTACGGGGGACTGAGATTCTCTGGCTGTATCCCGAGTTAGCATATGTGCATAGTTGATTTTGCGGACAAAATTCCTAAAAGGTGGGGTGAATATAACACCTCGGAAAATTAAATGTGAAATTATGTGATAAAATATGGGTTTAAAAGGGAAGGATTAGTGAAAATCCGAGAATTATGGCCAAAATGGGCTAAAAGGGCAAAATGGTAATTTGCCAAAGACGTGAACCGAGGCATGGAAAATGGAGTTAGAGATTTAATATGGCAAAAATAATGCTGGAAATGGAATCAGGGCGGAAAATTGAGTGAATAGGCAAATTTGGGAAAAATTGATGAATAGTGATTTTTAAGTGTTAAATACTGTGGTGTGAGTGTACCGATAAGTGTGAAATTTTTATGAGTATTTTGAGGAAAGAAAAATATGTCATGGACTGGAAAAATGTGTAGATTAAGAATTTGTGATCATAATTTTTATCGGGATTAAAGTTAAAACGCGTGTGGGACCCGCAGGTGGTTTAAGTGACTTGGAAGTCACAAATGCACAGCATTTTCTCTCCCCTCCCTCTCTTCTTTTCCCGTGAAGATGCAGCCTCCATGGCCAAAATGCACCAAAACCTCTTTTCTTTGTAACTTTCTCATTCCTCAACCAAATCAAGTGATCTTTGGCTTGAAATGTGATGCAAACAACCTTCTAGATCCATTGGTAACACTTAGAAACCTTGAAACCATCTCCATTGCTGCGTTTTGGACAAACTCAGATCCGACCCCTTTGATGTTCTTGGAGTTTTTGGAGTTTTTGGACCTCATTTGGATTGATGGAGCCTTGGTGGTGTTCCTACACTTGATGGTGAGTATATTTGTGATATCTTTGTGGTTGATTTTGTAGATCTAGAAATTATGCTTTGAATCTTTAATCTTAGATGTGTGATGATAGAGAGCTCAAATGGAAAAATGCAATTAGATGAAAATGCCTTAGAATGATGCATGAAAGCTAGAAATGCTATGATAAATTTTGGTGAAAAAGTTGGATTTTTAACTTAGGAAATTTTGGGTTGAGTTCATAACTTGGTGAAATTGGCTTGTGGTGCAATTGAATAATTGAATGATGGACCATTGGTATAGGTTGATAATATGATTACATGATTAGTATGAGTGTTAAAATGAATTGAAAAGCCTTGGGGCATACCTTTTGAGGAATCCGAATTATGATGAAAAGTGAGGAAAAATGATATAAAAATGATGTAGTGGAAATTGAATGATTGAAAATGATGTTGAATTGGATGATGGTATAGTGTGATATAGTGGAATGAGGAGAAAGAATGTGTGATGTATGGTGTAATTGGTAAATTAATCTATAAAGGAACTTGAAGTAAAATGGTATGGAAGAATAGCCTTTGGCCTAAGTGATTATATGATGATTAATTGTGTAAATGAATGGTTTACATTGGAATTGTATTTATGATCATGTTATTGATCATATAGGTTGCCTCTCTTGGACGCTTTGGAAGCGGGTAAGCTTGGAGCTTACGTTTGGAGCATGGGCTCGGTATTGAGGTAACCTTTGGAACTGGGGTTTAGCCCTTGTGTGCTCCACCACACCTAGTGGAAGGTTGTGGTTGGATTATGTGGTTATGACATTGTGTGATTGTGTGCTTGTATGCATATTGCTTGATTTTTGTGAAAATTGTTTGGTCACTGGCCAGTTGACGTGTGGAGTTTGGACATCCGCTGGGTTCATCCTTGTGAGAATGCCAGTCGGGTTTTGCCGTGGAGTCGACTCTGGGAGCGGCGCCAGGATGATCCAAACGTGGGACATCCGCCGGATAGGGCTCATGAGGAGTTCCGGTTGGGTATTGCCATGGAGTCTTCTCAACCATGGGAGAGGCGCCAGGATTGTCTCGGGAGTTATATGATGGAGTCCTTGAACATGAATCCATGAGTGGATGTTCTCGGGTTGTCTCCAGTTGGTGGGTGATATTGTATTACATGCATATTATATGATGTTGTATTTGCACATTGAGTGAGCCATGGGGTGGAGAAACCTCCAGGGCCCTTGGTTTACTGAGATATATTTATATATCTCACCCCGTGTTTTGGGGCATCATTTCAGGTCAGGTTGAGCCTGGAAGAGTGGAGCATGAGGTGCATATTGGAGGCACAGCATGTTGAGGACTTGGTTGAGACACATCTTGCATATGTTTTATGCTTTAGACTTAGGCCATGAACTTCTGCATGTTGAAAATGCCATGCTTGTATGTTCATGACTACTTGTTAAGTCTTTCAAATTGATGTATATGTATAACCTTGGAAATTATTGTATATTTGAGTGAGCATGGGACTTGTCCATTGCCACTTTCATTGTATTAGAAGCCTTGGTGAATATGTTGTAAAATGGACCATATTTGATGTAAATGGCCATTATGTTAAAGACTTTGGATATGATACATAATTGAATGAAAATGCATGTTTGAAGGGCCTAGAGCCTACATTAGAGTAGGTTTAAGTGTTGTGTGGAGTACTAGGGTGTTTGGGATGGATTACACAACCCTTCTTGGGCTTAAAATGCTGCAATCTGTCACTTTTGCTGCATAGTAATCGATTACCCAAGCACGGTAATCGATTACCATGCAACAGGGGATGAAATTTGGCTACTGTCTTCACTGGTAATCGATTACTGAGGCTTGGTAATCGATTACCATGTGAGGTAATCGATTACCCAAGGTTGGTAATCGATTACCAGAACAGAGGAGGTGAAAAATTAGCTACTGCCTAATATTTGACAGGTGGTAATCGATTACCACCCACTGGTAATCGATTACCACAGTGTAATTTTTGAAAATTTAAGTTTTTCTAGACTAAAAGAAAGGTGTTTAACTTGATGGGTAGAACTCCACATGGTACGGGGTTTGAAACCACACGTAGCTTATGTGAAGGGCTAGAACTTGGTAAGATATTAAAGGAACTGGATAAGTTTAAATGAGTTGAATAAAAAGAAAGATTAGTATTGTTGTTAAGCTGAATGCTTCCGCGTATTGCATTTACATTTATGGTGTTGTTTTAATTGATTACGGAAAAGGTTATGGTTACGAAAAGGAATATGATAAAAGGAAAAAGTTTGCCCGTAATTTAATTAACCCAATTACTGTGATTGTAACTGCGCTTAATATCATAATCAATGTTAACAACACCGGTACGTAACGGGCTGTTACACCGGACAATCCCAAAAACGCACGAAGCTGTGTCACCGACTTAGGAGTAGGCCAATCTTTGACAGCCTGTATCTTGGATGGATCAGGGGATACACCCTTAACTGAAATAATATGGCCTAAAAATTGAATTTCCTGCACAGCAAATGAGCATTTAGAGAATTTAGCAAAAAAATGATGATCTCTAAGTGTCTGCAACACTTGTACCAGATGCTCCGAATGGGCTTGGAGGGAGGAACTGTAGATTAATATATCGTCAAAGAAAATGACGACGAACCGTCTGAGGAATCTACTGAACACATGGTTCATAGTTGCCTGAAAAGTGGACGGTGCATTAGACAAACCGAACGGCATCACTAGGAACTCAAAGTGTCCACTGTGGGTTCTGAAAGTAGTCTTGTGAACATCAGCTGCTGCCATCTTAACCTGGTGATAGCCCGATCGTAAATCTAGTTTTGAGAAAAACTGGGCACCATGTAACTCATCCAGTAGTTCATCCACCGTAGGGATTGGAAATTTGTCCGGAATCGTAATCGCGTTCAAGGCACGATAGTCAACACAGAAACGCCATGTGCCATCTTTTTTGCGAACCAACAGGACGGGAGAGCTGAACGGGGATTGACTGGGTTGAATAATGCCATTACTTAACATGTCATTGACCATCTTCTCAATTTCAGTCTTTTGAAAATGTGGGTAACGGTGAGGTCGAACCTGGACAGGTTTGGATTGAGGAAGGAGGTGTATGTGATGGTTGAAATTTCTGTCAGGTGGTAAGGTGGTAATGAGGTTGAATACATCATGAAACTGGGACAAAATCTGTTGGATCGGGTTAGACTGGTTGGGTGAAATAGGTGGCCTTGAGAGAGTGTGTTGTTCACTTGTGAGACACATATAACACGAGGACACCGAATCTTGGGCTATGAGTTTGTGAAATTGGGCATTAGAAATTTGGGATGGACGAGGATCTGGATCACCTTGGAGGATTATGGTGGAGGAATTGTGGTTAAAGGACATCGTTAAGTGGGAATAGTCTGTAACAATTGGACCGAGAGTGGATAACCACTGAATGCCCAGCACAACATCAGCTCCCTTGAGATCTAATACAAACAGATCCACAGAAAACGTGTTGGTCTGTAGAAGCAATGGAACAGCTAAGCATGAAGCTGCGCATTGAAGAGAGTCTCCGTTTCCCACCTGTACTTGAAAAGGGAAAATCTGTTGCATAGTGAGGTCAAGAAAAGTGGCCATACGAGCCGTGACAAAATTATGGGTACTGCCCCCATCAATTAGGATTTGTACGGATTTTCCTTTAATCACGCCTGTGAGACGAAACGATCTAGAGTTGTGGTGGCCAAATAACGCATTGAAACTGATTTCCGGTGGGCTCACAAGGGGAGTAGGATCAGCGGACGTATCAGGAGGTTCTGAATTATCTGGGCCGGGGTCATCCTCCGTGCCCTCAAAGTAGAGTAGGGCGGCACGCCCTTTGCATTTATGACCAAAAGAATATTTCTCATTACAATTGTAGCATAAATTCTTCTCTCGTTTAGCTTGCATTTCTTCTGGTGATAATCGTCGTATGGGCACAGCGGGGGTGGGTGTTTGTGGAATTGGGATGATGGCTTTAGGGTTGGTAGACCAGGAACGAAAAGAACGATTCTCATGAGCCTGATCTTCATAGACGCGAGCTAGAGAAAACGCTTCGTGGTAGTCCTGGGGACGGAGGGTTAAAACAGATCGGCGGATGTGGGGTTTTAATCCAGAAATGAAAATGCTGCGCAATAATGTAGCGGAGAGGCCAGGGACCTTACTTGCCAATTTCTCAAAGGAAGATTGGTATTCAAGTACAGATCCGGTCTGCTGAATTTTCACCAAAGAACCAGCAGGGTCCTCAAACTCCAACGGTCCAAAACGGCGTTGTAAGGCCGTAGAGAACGTACGCCAGTCAACTAATAATCCATTCTGATCAGAATCATAGAACCAACTTGCAGCCAGTTCATCCAAATGAAAAGCAGCAAGGTTTAAACGATCTGGTAGGGGAACTTGATAAAAAGCGAAGTACCTCTCCACAGCTATCAGCCATGTCGTAGGGTCACTAGATGCGAAATGAGGAAAATCAAGCTTGACGTGCCGAGATCTGGCATTGTCCTGGCCGTGAGGAAGAGCCCCCAAAATGTCGCGGTTATTGGCGTTCACTTCAATCAGCCGAGTGAGATCCTGATGAAGGCGGTTCTGGGAATCTTGTAATTGCTGCTGGGAAGTGTGTAATTGGACATGAGAATCCTGAAGAGTGGTGTGTTGTTGTTCACGGACCAATTCAGCAGCATGAAATTGCTGTTCCAAAGTCTCCAGGCGTTGATGTAATTCACGCATTCTGGTGTTTTCAGCCATAAGGGAGGAAGAGGGGAATGAAAGCACCAATGAAGGGTTTCAGATCTGTAACAGAATAAGAAGCAAGGGAAAGGTGAGGGGGTTAGGAGGTTAGAGAGTGAGAGAGAGAGATTGTCCAATCTTTTCATATTTTCTGTTACTGCCCTCAAATGCTATATATAACAATCAATACATTATTCTATTTTTTTAACTATTTTCTCACTTGAATTACAATATTTGCAGCATTAAGATGATGACTACTATTGGAGGTAGTCCATCAAATAACTGGGGTGTCTCTTAATTCGGATGGGCCTATTTTCCTTCAGCCCAACCAAATGGGCTGCAACACCTACCATGTAGGCGAACTTATTAAAAAGCAAAGGTCGCCTGTGACATAAGCGAACTCTGACACCACTAGTTTCCTGACACATGATCATGCATAGTTCGCCTGTGTCAGAAGCGACCTTGCTTACGTGGCAGTTTGGAAAAATAGTTCAAGAGCTTGACATTTAGATAAATTTGTGTGGGAATAGTAGCACAATGATCACTGTTCCCAACGAATACGCGTCTCTCACTCTCTCAGACACTTAGGCTATGATTGTTTTCTATTTTGGAAAACAGTTTTTTAATTTTCAGAACAAAAAAATTAAAAAACTCTTTTGGTAAGACCTGTTTTATAATAAATATTTTGAAAACTATAATGATTTTTTTAATCAAATTTAGAGAACATGTATAAATTATTTTTATTTTCTGTTTTAATTTTTAACTCTCAAAAAAAAAATATAAATTTCTATAACTATTTAACAAAACAGTTTTAAGAAAAAAAAAAAAAAACCAAAATACAATCAAATATACCGTTACTCTTCCTTTCTCAGTCTGTCTTCATTCCCTCGGAACGACACCGTGGTAGCTCCTTTTTCAATCACTTGTTTTTCTTCTTTGCTTCAAAACTTTGAAAGGTACACAATCTTATTTTCTCTCTTTTACATTTTCACTTTGTTTTTAATGGTTCCTTGAAAGATTCGTTGTTTTTTCATTGTTCTCGTTACGGTTTTTCACCACCGAGGACAACTATAGAGTCTCCTATTTCTGCAACATATCTCCATATTCATGTTTTATATTTTCAGCTCCTTTTCTTACAAAATCTTACCTTTCTTTGTTTGTATTAAGTACAATTATCTAATCCTTTTACTGCTAATCAGTTGTTTAGTTTATAAATCGTACAAAATTTCCGAGTTCACTTCCCTTTTACTGCTAATCCGTTGTTTAGTTTATGAAATCGCCAGTAGGATTATTTTTTTTAATATCTATTAAATACAATTATAAACTCAAAGCATACAATTATAACCATGGGGAGGGGGAGAGGCATAAGTACCGTAATCCTTGGACTCGCACCCGAAATTTGGATTAGTCCCATAGGTTTCTCAAAAGTCGAACCCGTGGGGATACCGGGGTTCTGATTCGCCTCAAAGATTCAGTTTCCAAAAAAAAAAATAACTCTAAGGATTGGATCAGGAATTGAGAATTTGAAACTATTGGTTTACATAAGGGGGATTAACTTAATAGTTGATTAGTGATAAACATCTAACGATTTTCATGTTAATTAAGGGGAACATGAGCCTTTTAGTTGTGATATGGACATGATCATGCCTTTTATAACTTCGTAGTATAAGCTAAAAAATTCATAAAATTGAAAATGTAAAAAAAAAAAATAAACCTTATGAAGATAAATTTAAACAGAATGAAATTATAAAGGTCTTTTTTTTTTCTTCTTTACAGTAAAATTCTTTTAACTATCCTTGAAATTAAATTTAATATTAGATACCAATGTTGGCGTTCTGAAGATAATGAAATTCTCTTTAACGTTGTGTTAATTGGATAAAAATTGACCATTCACTTAATTATATAATATTAAGTTTACATGTTAAATTAGAAATGATTTTATTGAAAGTGCTTAAATTTCGTAATTTATTTTTTGTTTAAAGAATGACATGTATAATTCTTAATTTTTTAAGTTTAATTCTTAACACATCTTAGCTAGCTCTCACCATGCGGTATTTAATTGTTCTCCATCAAATTGAACCCTATGAACATGTAATTGTGTCTATCCTCTTTCTCTCCAATGGTACTCACCTTTCTCCTCTGTGCTGATTCCTCCCTGTGTGTTGATATGCATTAAAAACTTAAATTTTATTTAATTTAATTAATCCCGCAAAAAGTAGGGGAAAGGCTGCTTAGAGTATTCCCTTCCCCAGACACTCACGAAGTGGGTATTTGAACTGGGTCGGCGCTTTGGCCCTTTTAATTAATTTATTTATTTATTTTTTTCAGGACAAAACCAGTATGGGTGACAAGGCAATGACCGATAAGTACAACGTTGAAACAGCTGAAATATTGGCAAACGAGGCTCAGGTTTGAATCTAGTTTCCAATATCAAATCTTTTTGTTCTTTCGCAATTCTTTAACCCTTTTGTTCACATTGCTCATTCATGCTGTTTTATCTATTGTTTAGCATTTGCCTATTGCAGAGGCTACACCAATATACGAGCAGCTTCTATTATTGTTTCCAACCGCTGTGAGTGTTCTTGATTGTGTGTTATGGTGAACTATTGCTTTGAGTGCTCTTAGAAGCTTCTATTATTGATTTTTGATGATTCTTTTATCCAGGCTAAGTTTTGGAAGCAATATGTGGAGGCGCAAATGGCTGCAAATAATGATGATGCTACCAAACAGATTTTTAGTCGGTGTTTATTGCATTGTCTTCAGATTCCTCTCTGGTATATTGTTTGTTCAATCTTAGTTATGTTAACGTGTTGATATGCTTTCAATTATTATGTATGAACTCTTATTTTTTTCCACCTTTAATCAATAGTGTGTAGAATGTAATGTGTGGGTGTGGGCGTGAGCGTTGCCTGGGCATGTGCTTGTGAATGTGGGTGTGCATGTGTATGTGTATAGTGTATGTTTGACATGGAAACTGCAGCTGGGGTAGGGATGAGGAGGTTTCTTGAAGGATTAGACTATCTGCTGATAGTAGCAGAATCAGTTAGATTATAGAAGATCTTGTAAAATACTCATTTTTTGGTAGGTGATATGAAATTCTTTGTACTGTAGTTATTTCGTTCTTTTTTGCATGATAGACTCTTCTGTTTTATCTTATATTCTATGTCATCTTCTCTATTCTACGTTACGTTTGATTTTGAATTTGTATTGGATTGTTTTTCTTGTGAAAATTAATGTAATAAACTGATTATTAGGTCTCTCTTGTGGTACATGCAAGCAGTTTTTTGCTTTTGTTTGTGTTTTAATCTTTTGTCTTTCTTATATCTGCTTTATAGGCGGTGTTACATTCGTTTTATTAGAAAGGTCAATGACAGGAAGGGGATAGAAGGTCAAGAGGAGACAAGAAAAGCTTTTGATTTTATGCTCAACTATATTGGTAAGTTGTTTCCCTTTGTCCTGTTTGTTTTGTATTTCAGTTAATATTGGATTAGAGTAGCACCTGTCAAGGAGAAGATGATGAAAACTCATCTAAGGTGTTTTGGTCATGTGAGAAGAAGACTATTAGAGACTTTAATGAGAATGCCTCGTTGATTGAGGCCGTAGAGTGAATCAAAAGATATACCAAATAAATGGGATAGTATAGGAGTATGTGTAATACTCGACTGAAGGAGTTATGTAACAGTCTATGTGACAGTTGTACCAGCTGGTCCTATAGGTATAGAAAAAACCTAAGAAAACATTAGGAGACACCAATAAAATATATCCTTTTTAAGTGGTTTTACTGGAAATTTGCTTTATGATGAAGTCTGCTAGATATAAAATCTTTCACATGCCTTTAGCCGACAGTTTAAGCTTTTGGGGTAATTGGTTCATGATATGGTATCAAAGCTTTTATAACCATGTGGTCTAGATTGTTACCTCTATTCTTCTAATAAAAGTTAGATTTCAGCACAAGGCAGGGTTGATCTATGCATTGTCTACATTTCAATCCCAAATGGTTTTTGTGTGAGGGAATATGTTAAATATAATATGAGTCATGTGCCTTAACCTAATAGACAAGCTTTTGGGATAGTTGTTCATGACAAAGCCTAATGGCATGGACTGATCCATGTACCCTACCATATTGCATTGAAAGAAATCTCGATGGCTTTGTCTTTCAACTGAGTGGGGAGTCTGTTTACGTTTATACATCTCCAGAACATGCTTTTTCAATAATGTTTGTGGCAAGAAGTCCCTCAAAATTAACATCCTTGTTATTGATATTATCATTTGAAGATTTTCAGAAATTAATTAGAGGAAAATGGAGTAAATATATGTGTGTGATTCTTTTTATGTATGTATATATACCTATTGACTCTTATTTACAATGATGTGCTAACAGGAGCAGACATAGCATCTGGCCCTGTGTGGATGGAGTACATATCGTTTCTAAAGTCGTTTCCGGTTTGTTTAGTTAATCTTATTTGTTTTTGGCGATTCTTATGCATAATTTGCTATCACTTTTCATTTTCTTTGGGTCAAATTCATTTGCAGGCTATGAATGCTCAAGAAGAATCACAACGGATGACTGCTGTGAGGAAAGTCTATCAGAAGGCTATTGTTACTCCTACCCATCACATTGAACAACTTTGGAAGGACTACGAAAATTTTGAAAATTCTGTCAGTCGTCAATTGGTAATATATTGGTCTTGAATTCATGCTTAATCTGATAATTTGTATTAATGAGTCTGTAGTTGTTCTTTATGGTATTAGATAAGAATATTCCAAAGGCATTGAATTTGATGATAAGGTGTTTTGCAGGCTAAAGGACTGATATCTGAATATCAACCAAAGTATAATAGTGCCCGGGCAGTTTACAGGGAACGGAAGAAGTATGTTGATGAAATCGATTGGAATATGCTTGCTGTACCATCAACTGGATCCTACAAGGCAACTTTTTGTTTCGTTGCACATTTTGCTTATTTGTGATAGCTGAAATAAAATATCGGCATCTTATTGAAAGCTTTAATTGTTAGATAAAAGCACATGAATGATTTTATATCTCTATCATGCCCGCTAACCTAAGAGTACATTGGGTTTGAAGCATGGACAATGCACAAACACTCTTTATCTTGTGTTGAAGTTTAATTTTATTTAGAAAAGTGGGAGGCATTAAGGATTCAACTCTACATCACTTGGTCATAGAGATTCTGATACTATGTTAGAAATTAACTATCCTAAAAGTTTTAGCTATTAGGTGAAGGCACATGAATAGGTAGTTATATACCATCTCTAACATCATGATAAGTTTTATTTGTTTGTTGCTTCTGACAGGAAGAAACACAATGGATAGCGTGGAAGAGACTTTTATCTTTTGAAAAGTAAGAAGCATGCATCCTTTTTTAAAAAATAATAATAATTTATTTTTGTATAACTATTGATGCATTTAGAGACATTTATATGTGCATTTTCTATAATAAATTTTGGTCTTTGCTGCTTTATATTTAATCAAACTGATGAAGCAATGTAGGCAAAGTCTTGATATATGTATTTTATATACTTAAAGGATTTGTCATGGTGTGTGTATCTGTGGGTGCATGCCCATGGTTTTATGCCCGCACCTTTATGAACGCAGGAGCAGCATGTAATGTGCAGCAGTTGTCAACTTTCATTAAGACCCTATTTTATATCTAGGATGAAATCAGTTCAAGTTTTGATGAATTTTGTAGGAGCCTTTTTTTGTTTTTAAATGTAACGCGTAATTCAAGCTGAAATTCTTTATTCTTTAAATGGTCTTGGGAATAGTATTTCAAGAAATGGGAAAGCATTTGTTATTTTATGGGACACAATTTTGTGTCAATTTAAATAAAACGTCCTTGTTTTGGTATATTTGTGGTCTTTTACATTCTCTCCTCTACAAAATTAGGAGGGGAGAGAAAAAGAGAGTATTTTGGGGGAGAGATGTAAAAACCAACAAATATGCATCAAAATACGGTTGTTTCACTTAAATTGATACAAATTTGTGTCTTTTAAAATGACAAATGTTTTTTCTTTCATGAAAACCTTTATTTCCAAATGCATGTTTTCTTCAACTGCAGTATAGAGGAGTAAAATGGAAAATTGGGAAAAGGGAAGTACCAACTCAAAACAACTATTTAATTTCCTGACCCCTTTTGCAAAACCAGATTTAAAAGAATTTTTGTGAATATATAAAATCAGCTGTTTGAAATCAAGTAGAGACCCATCAATGTTTTTTATATTCCTAACAGCATTGACGGAAGAGCCTTTAGACTTGAAGTGAGGACCATGCAAAGGTTTACTTTACCTTATCCTGAAATTTAATTTAGTTATGAAGAACGGGGAGACAATGATTGAACACTTGGACATTAGACGCTCTGATACCATTTCAAAGACCAATTCTCTGAAAAAGCTTAATCCAAGATTCTAACATTATGGTTTTTAGTATTTCATTTCTATACTCTTAATCCAAGATTCTAAATAGAATTTGTTCGGCAATATAGATATTAAACCAATCTTGAGACTATATCTAACAGTTTAAGTTTTTAGGAGCATTGGTCTTTGACCAAACTTATCATTTTGAAATAACTATTAGATGCATATAGTATCGCTTGTGATCATGTCTTCATAGCCTGTTTCTGATTTATGTGATGACATTTAGTAAATATTTTTAATTTAATTTAGTCATTCTGCATTTCAGAGGAAATCCACAGAGAATAGATACCGCTTCCTCCAACAAACGAGTTGTATTTACTTATGAGCAGGTACTAGAAGAAAATATATTTTATTTCTCTTTAATTTTATCCCTTTAATAATATCAATTTCTCTATAATATGGAGAAAAAATTATGTTCTCAGAATATTTCTTAGGGGAATTCTATCCTACCAGCCACTTGCACTCCTGCCCGTAGATAATTTTTCAAAATTTTTTTTTTTAATATTGTTTGAATTACTTTTTAATAGAAGAGGCTACTTTCTGTTTGGGGTTAGGGAAGTGTGAATCTATTTCGTTCTTGAGTCGTTTGCTCTCTCTGTGGTCTGTCTTCTAATTTCTGTTTGGGGTTACAGAAGTGCGACCCTATTTCTTTCTTTATTTGTCTGTTCTGTGTATGTGCGTGTGTTTGTGTTTGTGTTTTGTCAAAGAGTTTTGTTTTGCATTCTGAAGGATGTAATCATTGCAAAATAGAAGAATGCTCACCCTAGGCCTGTCCATGATCCTAACTTGGTCCAAGATGCTGTCTTATGATTGCTTACATCACTGATAATAAGCCTTGTTCTTGTTACATCAGATCATGTTATTTGTATATTTCTGTAGCCCTCTGACTAGTTTGTTTTCAAATAATGAATATATAATATTTATGAAGTTGCCGGAGGGTACATTGTCTACAAGAACTAGAATCACTACTTAGCTGCTACAAAATGTTATGAATCAAATAACTTTTTTCAGTCTGCAAATATATTTTTCCTCATTGTACATATCTAGTTTTAAGAGGCAATTTGAAACATTTATCATCATCTTAATTTGGGTAGGGTAGTTGTGGTGACTACATGTTTGAATATACATCTTAAGTGATAATTCTACTTTATTCCTCTGGTGCTCATTTATGGAGTTATTGGTTGGTTTTATGTATTCTTTGGGGCTTGTTTATGATACGAACCTTGGGAAAGTCTCACCCCAAAAACTAGCTTGTAAGGTAGGAGAGCCTAAAATTCATATAAACCCGACATTAGAACCTTATGTTTTCGATCTGGGACTTCAAGTCCTATACCTCACAACTTGATTTCGTAGTCCTGGCGCCCACGCAGCCTGGCTTGGCACTAGTTTTTTAATAGCCTTGGGCGAACAATGCAATACTAACGTCACTAGTCGTGCCATTTGATTGCAACTGGAAGACATAGTAGAAGCTCTGATACCAATTGATAGGAATCTTAGAAGAGCCTCACCCCAAAAGCTAACTTGTAAGGTAGGAGAACCTAAGGTCTATATAAACCCCACACCAGAACCTTATGTTCCGATATGGACTCCAAGTCCCATACCTTACAATTAGATCGTAACAGTTTACTATCATGTACATTTATATTGGTTGGAAAGTATCTCCAATTCAAGGAAAGTGTATTGGGCTTTATATTTAATTTTTTTTTGTAAATAATTAGGATTTGACTTGTATTCCGAATTCCTGGTTTCCTAATATTAGATATTGTAAATCATTTAATATAATGAATCATGCTAAGGATTTCCTCAAGCAATTCACAAATCTTCTCACCCATCTCAAGTTGGTATCATAGTTTGCATGGTGGGCTTGAACCAAACACCCCCCCTCCCCCCCCCCAACAGGCCCACACAAAATAAATAAATAATAATAAAAAAAAACAAACAAATAAAATTCTGTCCTTCAAGCCGATGTCAAGGCTGGATCTCCTGTCCAAATTGGCCAAGTGAAGGTGTGACACAGTCTAGAATCCTCCGACCAGCCATCACTCTAAGTGCCGTTGATATAGACATTGTAACGGCCCCAATGCATAGTTACCCTGTTTTCACGTGCAGCTCACATGCCCCCTTCCGTTGGTCCACTTGTTACACCATCAGTCCCATTTTACTTGCTGGTTGTCCTGTCTTGATTGTCAGAAGCCTAGATCTAGTTTGTTTTAGTAGTGGATTGTTGATAAGCATGTTAACGCATCTCTATTGCTGTTTGCGTGGGTCCATCATGTGCTGCTTGCTGCTGGTGCCAATCCCTTCACAACTGTTCCTTTAAGCAAGAATGACTTCAATACCAAGTAGTACCTCTTATTCTGAACATGAAGGTCCCTGTTCATCTTCTGCAAAATATTCATCTTGTAGTGTTCCTATTACTTTGGAAACCTCTTTTGGTGCAGGTGTACCATAGAAGCTGTAGCAGGGGATCACTTCCCTAAATAATATCAGGCTGAATGATTGGGAATATTGTAGGAGAGGTTATGGGTGAGAGGGGATAAAGAGAGAGAAGTGAGTGTGCTAGGGGGTATCCAGAATAGTAGGGAGAAGTGGGAGAGACTAGAGCCATTATAAAGCTCTAGGATTATCTATATTTTCTTGCTATTTTCTAACTTTCTGTCACAGTAAGTAATTCATCAATTACGTATTTCCTTTCGCATGACTCCTATCATATTTATTTGGCTTGGTCAGCCTTGGTTGAAATTTTGTTTCTAGGTTAGGGTCTCTCTAATCACATTGAAAAGTCAACATCTATTATTCCCTTAGAAAATCAAAGTCAGTAGAAGTTTGATTACCAACTGTTTGCTCTGTAATGGCAATATGTGGAGCCTAGAACTTATAAGATATGTTTCACCTTTTGGATCAAGGCTAACAATTTATTTTCTAATTATATTCACAACTTGCTTCTAAGAAAAAGAACACATTCATTAAGAACCTTTATCGTTCAGAGAAATATGTCAAGAGGATTCATTTTCATTGAAGTTAAATAATAGTTACTCTATTCATTTAAAGAAAAATATTTCTGTTCCTTGTTTAGATATGGAATTAATAACATCATTAACCTTGTGTTTTACTTTGGTGATATTTATTTGTTCTTTATGGAAATTCTCACTGCGTTATACTGGTATACAGTGTCTGATGTACATGTACCATTATCCTGATATATGGTATGACTATGCTACATGGCATGCAAAAGGTGGTTCAATAGATGCTGCAATCAAAGTATTTCAAAGGTCTCTGAAGGCTCTTCCTGGTTTGTAACACTTTTCCTTCTTTACTTCTGCTAAATTTTCAGATATTTTGTTAGTGCCTGCATATCTTTGTCTTCACAACATTTTCTTGAACCTTGCGTCTTAGACAACTGCACTCTTGATATGTTTGTAACATGCACTCTTTTCGAACCATAAAATCATGCAATACACATACACCAGGTCCAGACATGATAAAGAAAAATGTTGTTAGAAGTATGGAATTATATAAAAAATTAGGGTATTACATTCAGAGCTCTTTTTTGGATAGATATCCTTGAGTGTGAAAGCTTTTCTTGTGTTAGCTTGTCTTGATCTCTGGTATAGACTTTATATCGGCTAAGGCTCCATTGTTACCCATTGGTAGAGTGTAGTGTGGCTCCTAATTATGCACTACGTATATTACTTGACTCTATCATGCTTGTCTTTGTCTTTCTTCTCTTTACTCTCTAATTTCATTTGCGAGCAGATTCGGAAATGCTACGATATGCTTACGCAGAGCTGGAGGAGTCTCGTGGAGCAATTCAGGTATGACATGTTGGACATATGCTCCAACATTTCTTGTCTTTCTTGGTTTTTTTAATCTTTAATTATTTCTATTTTATTCTTGTCTTGTTTTATGTCAGGCTGCAAAGAGAATTTATGAAGGCCTGTTGGGAGATGGTGCCAGTGCAACGGCACTTGCACATATTCAAGTATGTGACGTAGTTTGCTGATGCTTTTAGCGCTTAATAGTGGTTTTGGATACTTGGGATGTGGATATTGTAGAATATTCTAGAGTTTTTTAATTATTTCTAACTAATTGTCTCTTTGAGTAGTGTGATGTTTCTTTGAGTAGTGTGATGTCTCTTGGAGTAGTGTGATGTCTCTTTGGTTACTGTGTATTTTATTTATTACTTCATCTCCTTAACTACTTTGTAATCTGTATATAATGAAACATTTGGGTGTCAATCAACATATGAAAAAGTATATTTCAGTCTTATACTTCTACATGGTATCAAGAGCAGGTTATCCTGTGATTATTTTGTAAACCTCCACGTTCATCTCTCCTTTTCTTTTCATTTTTTTTTTTCATCGTTCCCTACTATAACTCAGAAATCATATCTGGACCCCTCCAATCACGAAACCAAGGCCACCATTGGACTCAGCAGCCATTTCCGAGTCGACCCACGTCAGCCCCGTCGCCGGAAAGTCTCCCACGCGCCGCCACAGCAGAGCTGCCTTCCCGGCGCGTGTAAGCCACGCGCCGCCTTGCCGGACTCCATTTGCCACACGACTTTCACAGATCGATTCGCCTGGCCTCCCTCTTCCTGTTCTGAGGTTTTAAATCACGATTGGAGCACTTTTCTTGCTGGGTCCAGTTGGTTCCTCTTCGGTTCTTTGATTCTGTCCCTGTTCTGAGTTCCTTTTTTTTAACGATGGAAGTTGAAAATATTGAGGTTGAGAATAAGCATTCTGAAAAATTATCCGGTAATATTTCTGGTGTTTCTTCATCTTTCGGAGACAACCCAGCTATACAGATCACTAACCACCGTTTAAACGGTAAAAATTATGTGCAATGACATCAATCTGTCAAGCTGTTTATCCAAGCAAAAGGGAAAATGGCGTATCTTGATGGAAAAAAGGAAAAACCCGGAGCTGATGAACCTGATCATGATAAATGGATGACTGAAAATGCCTTGGTCATGACCTGGTTGACTAACTCTATGGATCCTAATATCAGTCAAACTTATTTGTTTCTTGATACGGCTCAGGAAATTTGGGATGCCGTTAAAGAATATTATTCTGACCTGGGCAATGCTTCTCAGGCTTTTGAACTCAACACCAAGGTAAGAGAATTACATCAAGAGGGGATGTCTGTTACTGAATACTTTCTTGCTTTAAAAACTCTGTGGCAGGAGTTGGACCTTTATGATGCAGCAGATCTTCAAGGTTTAGAAGCCAATGCAAGGTTTAAAAGTTACTTAGAGAAAAGACGTCTCTATGATTTTCTTGCTGGTTTTAATTGTGATCTTGATGATGTTCGTGGAAGGATATTGGGGCAGAACCCATTACCTTCCATTGCAGCTGCTTTTTCTGTGGTACGACGGGAAGAACTTCGCCGAAAGGTAATGTTGGGGGACAAGAACTCTAAATCCTCCGATGTATCTGCCTTAGTAGCAAAACATACTCCTCGTTCCCCTAGTGATGCAAAGCGTTTTGACCGATGGTGTTCTCACTGCAATAAGAGTGGTCACACTCGCGAAAAATGTTGGGAAATTCATGGAAAACCACCAAACTGGAAAGCAAAGGGGCCAAACAAGAGTCGTGCTTATCAAATCTCTTCTGATGATAAGGGTGAAGAGTCTCGTGCCTCTCCAAATTCCGATGGTGTATTCATCCCTAAAGCTCAGTATGAGCAATTTCAGAAAGTGATGTCTAAATCTGCTGAGGCAACTAGTCATGTTGCTCAACAAGGTATGGCATTCCATGTTGATCATAGTAGTCGTTGGATTCTTGATTCAGGAGCTTCTGATCATATGACAGGTAATGCATCCTTGTTTTGTTCTTATATCCCTTATTATCACCAGTCACGAATAAGGACTGCTGATGGTAGTTTCTCTACTATTGCGGGAAAGGGATCCATTAAGCTCTCTGAACATATTACTCTAAATTCTGTCCTTCATGTCCCTTCTCTTACTTGTAACCTGATCTCTATTAGTAAACTTTCTTCTGAATTGCATTGTGTTGCTAAATTCTCTGCCAAAACCTGTGTTTTTCAGGAACAGGATTCGGGGATGATGATTGGCAGTGCTAGAGAGGAAGAAGGGCTTTACTATTTTGAAGAAGATTCTCATGAAAAGAGATTTTTTGCAAACCACTCTTTATGTTTATCAGACGATTATAATGATGTCTTGTTGTGGCATCGTCGTTTAGGACACCCAAATTTCTTTTATCTTCAAAAGTTGTTTCCAAACTTATTTATCAATAAAAAACCAAGTTCCTTTTTTTGTGAGGATTGTCAGTTTGCCAAACACACTCGTGTTTCTTATTCTCCCAGAGATTATCATGTTTCGTCTCCATTTACATTGATTCATAGTGATATTTGGGGGCCAGCTCGTGAAAAAAATATATCTGGAACTCGTTGGTTTATTACCTTCATTGATGATCATTCTAGAGTATGCTGGGTATATCTTCTAAAGGATAAGTCTGAAGCGGCAGCCACTTTTAAAAATTTTCATGCTATGGTACAAACTCAATTCCAGACCTCTATCCAAATCCTGCGAACTGACAACGGTACTGAATATTTTAATTTTGTTCTTGGTGATTACCTAACCAAGCAAGGCATTATCCATCAAAGTTCTTGTCCTAACACCCCTCAACAAAATGGGGTGGCTGAAAGAAAAAATAGACATCTCATTGAAGTTGCTAGAGCCCTCTTGTTTTCAATTCATGTCCCTAAATACCTGTGGGGGGAGGCCGTCTTGACTGCCTCATATCTCATCAATCGGATGCCCTCTCGTGTCCTAAGTTTTCATTCTCCCATATTTTGCCTTACCCGCTCTTTTCCCTCCTTTCGGACTCTCTCTTATATTCCTCCAAAGTTGTTTGGCTGTGTAGTTTTTGTTCATATTCCTCAACATCAAAGGTCCAAACTTGATCCAAAGTCTGTTAGATGTGTTTTCATAGGATACCCTCCTAATCAAAAAGGTTACAAGTGCTACTCACATTCTCTTCGAAAGGTCTTTGTTTCTATGGATGTTACCTTTTATGAAACACAATCATTTTTTCCCTCGACTTCTCTTCAGGGGGAGTCTATCGGTGTAAAAGAAGACAAGTCTTGGATTCCAAATAATTCTTCTGTCTTACCTTTACCTTTGGAAACATCTGTTGTTCCTTTACCTTTGGAGACAGGGGGAGCTAATGTACAGGAGACAAGGACAGGAACTGTACCAGAGACTGGAGATCCTCCCGGTAAATGGGGAAAATTCTACAGCAGGCGTAAATCTCCTCAAGATCCTCTAGATTGCCAGGATTCTGACCCGTGTCCTAGTTCCAGCAATCCACTTGAGAACACTGGTACAGCTGACCTAGATATGCCTATTGCCCTTCGAAAAGGTACTAGATCTTGCACTGCTCATCCTATTTCTCATCACATTTCATATGAAAAGTTGTCTCCAGGTTTTCGTGCTTTCAACACTATATTAGACGGTACAAAAATACCAAAAAATATCCAAGAGGCACTTAATGACCCTAAATGGAGGGATGCTGTCTTTGAAGAAATGGATGCACTTAAAAAAAATGGAACTTGGGAGTCCGTGGTACTTCCCAGAGGAAAGAAAACTGTAGGTTGCAAGTGGGTGTTCACAATAAAATTTAATGCAGATAACAGCATCAACAAATATAAGGCCAGATTGGTTGCCAAAGGATTTACCTAGACCTATGGGATAGACTATCAGGAGACGTTTGCTCCTGTTGCCAAACTTAATTCTATCTGAGTCCTACTATCACTTGCTGCCAACCTTGATTGGCCCTTGCATCAATTGGACGTAAAGAATGCTTTCTTAAATGGGGATTTACATGAGGAAGTTTACATGGATCCACCACCTGGTTTTGAAGAAGGAGATGGTTCTGTATGCATGTTGAAGAAGTCTCTTTATGGACTTAAACAATCCCCTAGAGAGTGGTTTGAAAAATTTACTCGTGCTGTTAAAGAAAGGGGATTTATCCAAGCTCAGACTGATCACACTTTATTTTTTAAACACTCTGATAGTGGCAAAATTGCTATCCTCATTGTTTATGTTGATGACATAATTGTCACAGGTGATGACTGGGAGGAAATAAAATCTTTAAAGGGGGGTTTAGCTAATTTGTTTGAACTAAAGGATCTTGGATCACTCAAATATTTCCTTGGAATGGAAATTGCTCGTAGCAAAACGGGAATTTCCTTATCTCAAAAGAAATATATCCTAGACCTGCTACAAGAAACAGGTATGCTTGGGTGCAAGCCTGCAGAAACTTCAGTTGAACCCAATATTAAATTGGGAATTGAAGATGGAAAGAATGTTGACAGGGAGCAGTACCAAAGGTTGGTAGGGAAGCTGATCTACTTATCTCACACTCGACCTGATATTGCATTTGCCGTTAGCATGGTTAGCCAATTCATGCATTCTCCTAAGGAAAAGCACTTTAGTGCGGTTTATAGAATTCTCAAGTACCTCAAAAACACACCTGGTCGAGGAATGCTCTTTAAAAGAGGACACAAGAGGATGATAGAAATTTATACAGATGCTGATTGGGCTGGCTCTGCATTGGACCGAAGATCCACTTCAGGATATTGTACCTATGTCTGGGGAAATCTTGTGACCTGGAGAAGTAAAAAACAAATTGTTGTTGCCAGAAGCAGTGCAGAAGCAGAATTTCGAGCGCTAGCTCATGGCATTTGTGAAGGAATCTGGTTAAGAAGACTTCTTGAAGAATTAAAGATATCTTATTCTCTACCTGTGAGACTCTATTGTGATAATAAGGCTGCTGTCAGTATTGCTCAAAATCCTGTACATCATGACAGAACCAAACATGTGGAGGTTGATCGTCATTTTATCAAAGAAAAATTGGAGGAGGGTAGTGTATTGTCATATATACCTACCATGGAGCAAACAGCCGACATTCTCACCAAAGGATTACACAAACCCATCTTTGAGGATTTAATTAGCAAGTTGGGGATGATCAATATATATCTCCCAACTTGAGGGGGAGTGTAGAATATTCTAGAGTTTTTTAATTATTTCTAACTACTTGTCTCTTTGAGTAGTGTGATGTCTCTTTGAGTAGTTTGATGTCTCTTGGAGTAGTGTGATGTCTCTTTGGTTACTGTGTATTTTATTTATTACTTCATCTCCTTAACTACTTTGTAATCTGTATATAATGAAATCTTTGGGTGTCAATCAACATATGAAAAAGTATATTTCAGTCTTATACTTCTACAGATATATATGTTCATCGATTGTCTTTTGATATTAAGTTTTGAAAATCATTGAACAATTCTTAAAGTACAGCTGCATGGTATGATCTGAAATTTAAATATTTTGCCAGTTCAAATTCTTGGTCAGCTGGTCTTATTTTCTGAAAGTTTATAGTTGTCCATATGTTTATTGTATTTGCTGGTGGATTCCACATGCATGCGTTTAATCCTCATATATGTTCATTCATGGAAGTTGCATGTTTGTAATAATTTTTTCTTTTTTTCCCCATGCTATAATTTTCCCTCATTGAGATTGCTAAGTGAGCTGATCCCAACTAATTTGGGGTGAATATGATGTTGATGTTGAGAATGTCTTGTGCAGTTCATTTTAATGCTTGTGATGAATTTCTTTGCAAAAGATGTGACATCTTTTTCATGCTACAGTTCATTCGTTTTCTAAGAAGAACGGAAGGTGTTGAAGCTGCTAGGAAGTACTTTTTGGATGCTCGCAAATCCTCAAGTTGTACATATCATGTTTATGTCGCGTATGCTACATTGGCCTTTTGTCTTGACAAGGATCCAAAGGTCCTACTATTTACTTCTCTCTCTCTCTCTATGTCGTTGGACTATATATCCTACAGAATCACGTGCTTAATAATAATTGTTTTGCTGGATATATTCCTGGATTTTTTTATTTTTTATTTTTTGGGAATGGTTGAATATGTTGATGTACATACATGTATGCAAGCGTACATGTTTGTAGGTATGTATAAATTGTGAAAGAATGACTCAGTTGTCAATGCAATTGGGCCTCGTAATGAAGTAATTTTCTTACAATAAGGAAACATTGCCAACAGTTTCCTTCATGGGATTAGCTGAAACCATTGATATCCTTGGCGTTTTATATTTAAAGATTTAACTTCTAGCAAATAAACCGTGTCTCAACACATGACTAATAATAAATATGATTGCTTTATTGGATTATCATGCAGATGGCTCATAATATTTTTGAAGCAGGACTAAAACGCTTTATGCATGAGCCTGTTTACATTCTTGAGTGAGTTATACCTTCCTCCTAATTCTGATAACTCTTGTTCTGCTTTTCTCTCTTGATGCACGCCTTTTATTTACTTAATAGTTCATCATTGTAGGTTACATAAAAGCCATAAACTGAGTTTTCCCTATTTCTTTGTGCATGCATCCAAAACATGTTCACTAAGGTTCCCCCGAGTCAACTATACATGTGACAAGCTTGGCATATATGATATATATAAACCAACTTGAGAGGGTGTGTCAGAACATGTTAGAGTATCATAAATGTTTATGGTAAGATATCATTATATACTGTAGAACCAATTAGGAGCCAAATCAGGATAATATATATTATGGATTGAATCATTGTAATTGTAAAATACCCACGTACGAGAGAAACATTGAAATAAATCTGTATATTGAATTGATTCAGGAGAGTACAATATATAAAGAAACACTAAAGATCTTTACCTGACCTAAATCCTAATGAAATAAGGAAATAGATCTTTACAAATAATAAAGATATTCTAAAAATATTCTTTCCAACACTCTCCCTCAAGTTGGAGCATATAGATCATAAGCAACAAGCTTGAACAAGAAAGACTAAGAAACATAACATCAAAATAAATGAGTGGGGGTTGTAACAACTCTACAACTCACCCTAAAGAAAAATAACAAACATAATAAACTAAAATAAAATATTATCTATATTACTCTCCCTTAAGATGGAGGGACACTTCAACTTGGGAAGAAAGAAAACTAAAACGATTCTTCATGGAATGTAAGTCGGAGAAATCGACATCAAATCAACTGGTATGACTACGATAAGAATCAAGCAGTAGACAAACAAGTTTTCTGAATAATACTTGTATTAAAGTTTAATTTCAGTAGTTTCAATGAGATTCAACAAGAACCCAATTCTAATTACACACTATAGTGCTGCTATAGCTCAGAACTTGTAGAATTAAATAAAGAAAAAATGGACAGAATGTAAATGGTTTCAGGAAACTTTCGAGACGTCCTGATATCTCCATTTTGCATGCGCAAATCAGAATGACCATCATGGTGCCTTCCTTCACACAACCACATGCTTATGTAACAAACTCCTCCAACGCACTAACAAACTTTGTTGAGTCACAAACGTTGTCACATTCGTTCAGGGCCATTGGGCCTTTTGTTCCTATCACGTTTTCAGACATAGACTTTTCCAAATTGGGCTTTGTGGAGTTGGGCCCTATCAATACTTCCCCCCAACAAAAGCACTTTGTCCTCAAGGTTGAAATCAGGAAATTGTGCTTGCATAACAGTAAAATTTTCCCAAGAATTTTCAAAAGATGGAAGGTCATGACACTGAATGAGGACCTGCAGTATGCCCTTATGGTCCCTACGCCATTGTAGCACCTGTTCGGGCTTAACCTTTAGTTCCCAGCCTTCAGACAATGCAGAAGGAAGAGGCTGGATAGTAGTAACAGGACTCACAGCTTTTTTGAGCAAGGATACATGAAAAACTGGGTGGATTTTGCTAGAAGGTGGAAGAGCCAACTTATGAGCTGCGTCACCAATCCTTGCCAGCACCTCAAAGGGACCATAATAGCGGGGACTTAATTTTTCATTGATTTTAGTTGCCAAATATTTCAACCTATATGGCTGTAGACGCAAATAAATATAATTTCCCACCTCAAATTGCACGTCTCTCCTCTTTTTATCAGCCTGAGTCTTCATACGTTCCTGAGCTTTGTGTAAGTTCTCTTTTAATTCAGCTAGGATAAGTTCCCTCTCCGCCAAAAACTGAGAAACTGCATCCACAGTGGGGAAACTATTTCCCACCCGAAACAGACTAGGAGGATCCACTCCATAAAGTGCTTTAAATGGGGTCATACCCGTGGAACTCTTATAACTGGTGTTGTACCAATACTCGGCCCAATGCAACCACTTAGGCCAAATACGAGGCTTGGGGCTACAAAAACATCGTAAATACGTTTCAAGGATGAGCCAAAGGAATAAAGTGTGCATACTTAGTGAGCCGGTCCACAACAACAAAAATAGTATCAACACCATGAGCCTTAGGCAACCCACCAATGAAATCCATGGACACATCTGTCCAAATCTGGGACGGTATTGGTAAAGGTTGGAGCAAACCAGCAAGGGACAAATTCTGAATCTTATTTTGTTGACAAACGACACAATCCAGGACATATTGTTGCTCGGTCGAACGCATACCCTCCCAAAAAACTACTCCAACCATCCTCTTAAAGGTTCTGGAAAACCCAGAATGCCCACCAATACAAGAATCATGGAATTCAGATAGAATAGAGGAGATGAAACGAGAGGATTTGGATAATACTAACCGATCCTTGAAGAAAAGACGTGCCCCGTGTATCTGGAAACCCGGATGAGAAGCTGGATCCTCCAATAAATTCTGAATTATACCACGAAGTCGCTTGTCAGCCTGCACCTCCTTATCAATCTCTTCCAACTGAGGAAGGTGCACCTTGGAGAGAAGAAGAAACTCTTCATTTCTAGACAAAGCATCTGCAATAACATTTCCCCTACCCGGCTGATAAAGGATCTCAAAGTCATATCCCAACAATTTGGAAACCCATTTTTGCTGGTCCTCACCAAGAACCCGTTGCTCGAACAAAAACTTGAGGCTCCTTTGGTCGGTTTTAACTATAAAATGTCGCCCCAATAAGTAAGGCCTCCATTTCTGGACTGCAAAAACCACGGCCATTAATTCCTTTTCATAGACCGATTTCCCCATGGCCCGTTGTGAGAATCCTCTACTAATATAAGCTAAGGGCCTGCCCTCCTGCATTAACACAACACCTATGCCTTTTCCCGAAGCATCAGTAACCACCACGAAAGTCTTGGAGAAATCCGGTAACGCTAAAACAGGAACAGAACTCATTAACTTTTTTAACTGATCAAACGCAACCTGTGCCTCCTCTCCCCATTTGAAAGCATCCTTCTTTAACAAGTCAGTTAATGGTCGGGCTATCTTCCCATAATCCTTGACAAACTTTCGATAATAGCCCGTTAACCCCAAAAAACCCCGCAGCCCTTTAACATTCCTTGGAACTGGCCAATCTTCCATGGCCTTGATCTTAACCGGATCTGCCTTGACTCCATCTTCTGTAACAATGTGCCCCAAATACTCCACCTGCATCTGTCCAAACACACATTTCTTCCTATTTGCAAATAGTTTATGAGTACACAGAATATCAAAAATTGTCCGCAAATGATCCACATGTACGGCCGCCCCTTTGCTATAGACCAATATATCGTCAAAAAAAACTAGGGCAAATTTACTTAGATGAGGTCTCAACACATCATTCAGAAGGGCTTGGAACGTAGAAGGGGCATTAGTAAGGCCAAATGGCATTATTAAATATTCGTAATGCCCCTTATGAGTCCGGAATGCTGTTTTAGGGATGTCCCCCTCATTCATACGAATTTGGTTAAATCCGGACTTGAGGTCCAACTTACTAAACACCCTTGACCCTCCAACTTCATCCAATAATTCATCTACTACTGGTAGGGGGAACTTATCAGGGACAGTGATCTTGTTCAAAGCCCTATAATCAACACATAACCTCCAACTCCCATCTTTTTTTTTTACCAATATAACAGGGCTTGAATATGGGCTCACACTAGGCCTAATCATACCATCACTTAATAATTCTGCAACTAACTTCTCGATCTCAGATTTTTGATAAAAAGGATACCTGTAAGGCCTTATATTAGGTATCTGTGTGCCTGGCTTCAAAACAATGGCATGATCCTGACTTCTCTTTGGAGGGAAACCCTTGGCTTCAGCGAACATGTCACCAAATTCAACTAGTAACGCATCCAGCTCCTTCCACTCTTCCTGAAAATTCTGAGAAGCTGCCGAACCTTCCCACTGCACAAAATAACCTTGACCCTCATGCTCCTGAGCCTTGGCCATAGATTTAAGAGAAGAAATGGTTTTAGAGAGTGTAGGGTCTTCTTTAATAACAGCTTCATGACCCTCATAGACATACTTGATAGTCAACTCCCTAAAATTCGCCTTTATTTCCCGCAATTCCTTGAGCCAATCCAGCCCCAACACCACATCTGCCCCTCCCAAATCGAATAGGAGCAGATCTTGGATGATAGTGCTTCCCTGGATGGAAATTTCAACCCCTCGACAAACCCCTGACAGGATACCTTGTGCCCATTCCCAATTTAAACCTAGTACATGGGGGTCGTTTCCACTGTAAGACCTAAATGGTCAACCAACCCTTGCTTAACAAAATTGCTCGAGGCCCCACAATCGATGAGCACCTCAACACCCTGGCCTTCGATCTCTCCCCAAACCTTCATGGATTGGTTAGACGAAATCCCCATCAGGCTCTGCAACGTTAGCTGAAGGGCTACGTCTTGTTCGTTCTTCAGCTGCTCAGCAATAACCAACGGGTCCTCTTCCCCTTTTACCGATGGATCTCCCAGGTCTTCGTCGTCAACGATGAGGAGATGTAGTTGTCGTGCTGTGCATTTGTGCTCGGGCCCCCACTTCTCATTACACTTAAAACACAAACCCAACCGCCTCCGCTCCTGTGACTCCGCGTCGGAGAGTCGCCGAAATCTGCTTTTGGAAGCCTCCGTTGCGCGACTTCCGGCAACACTGCCTTGTGAAGACTCGGGTTGCATAGTTCGCCCTAAATTCGATTTAGGGATTTCAGAATTTGCCTTCTGGTAGCTACTAGAAGCCGTCACATTAAATGGTGTGGACTTTGGGCCGAAATTGGCTTTAGTGGGCCCATTATATTTTGGCCCAAAAAACCCAACCCCCTCCTCAATCCATGTTGCGTTTCTGATATCGATTTTATGGGCCAATTTCATCATAGATGATAAACCAAGCCCAGGGTTCATGAGGACTTCTTCTCTGATACTACCCCTCAGCCCACTCAGCCAAGCTCCTTTCAAGATTTCTTCGTCAGCGTAGCTCATCGTCCCTACCACGGCCTCGAACTCACTACGAAATTCAGCCACCGTGCCATTTTGTTTCAACGCATAAAGGGGGCCATAAGGATTGTCAAGCATCGATGGTTGGAACCTGCCTAAGATTTCACGCCTAAACCCATTCCAGGAGACGTTGGGATTACTGAGCTCCCACCATTGATACCAGAAAAGAGCTTCTCCCTCCAAAACCAACATGACCGCCCCAACCTTCTCTTCATCCCCTACCTCATTCACTTGAAAATACCTTTCTACCTTGCTCAACCATGCATAAGCGTTAAACCCAGAGAAAGTAGGGATTTCCAGTCGTCTTCCCCTTGCATCTTCGAGACCTGACCCTCCCTGGTTACCATTCGAACCATGAGAACCGTTCTTCCGTCGTCCTCCGTAATTGCGTTCTTCCCAAAATTCTTCGGATCTGAGTTGTTCAATTCCAGCTCCAAGCTCTCTCAGTTGTCTTATGATCTCCGCCTGATTCGCATCGCTCGCGTCCATCCTTTTTTTCAATTCACCTTGACCCAATTCCGTTCGCCGTAACCTTTCTTCCACTCCATCCATGTTTCGAGTTCGTACCATAACCCTGCTCCCAGTCAGAGCTTTGATACCACTTTGATAAGAATCAAGCAGTAGACAAACAAGTTTTCTGAATAATACTTGTATTAAAGTTTAATTTCAGTAGTTTCAACGAGATTCAACAAGAACCCAATTCTAATTACACACTATAGTGCTGCTATAGCTCAGAACTTGCAGAATTAAATAAAGAAAAAATGGACAGAATGTAAATGGTTTCAGGAAACTTTCGAGACGTCCTGATATCTCCATTTTGCATGCGCAAATCAGAATGACCATCATGGTGCCTTCCTTCACACAACCACATGCTTATGTAACAAACTCCTCCAATGCACTAACAAACTTTGTTGAGTCACAAACGTTGCTGAGTCACATTCGTTCAGGGCCATTGGGCCTCTTGTTCCTATCACGTTTTCTGACATAGACTTTTCCAAATTGGGCTTTGTGGAGTTGGGCCCTATCAGACTATCAGTTTGAAGAGCTACAAAAGAGACGGTGCTGGAATGGACATTAGCAAAGGAAGAAAAAGACATCAGCCAAGGAAGGGATGAGAAAAAGACAATGTTGCAATTGGAATATAAGCTGACGGAGCCAGTGTAACTGGAATAATTCGCGGACCAGGCAAAAATGGAGATAAATGCTCCTCCTGAACGGGAGGCCAAAATAAAGCCAAACAATGGCAAAAATAAATCAAATACAAGCCAAAGAATTGAATAACACCACAAACATATGTGGGAATAAAATAAAATTGGCCAAATACAATCCATAAAAGAAAATCAAAATAAAAACAATAAATCACCGAAGAAGAAGAAAACATAGCCTGAAGAAACAAGATTTGTATTAATGATTTATATTTATTCTCTAACACCCCCTCACACAAGAGCCCTTTGGCCTTGAAGTGTGGATATTGCATAGGTCCAATTTTTTTAGTTTACCTTATGCTTATTTTAATTCCATTCGAAAGTGGAGGGCGGTGAGGACCAAACTCGTGACCCTGTGTTCACTGAAGCTTTGATACCATGTAAAATAACAAGAGACGAGAGGAACATTGAAATAGATCTGTATATTGAATGGATTCAGGAGAATACAATATATAAAGAAACACTAATGAGCCATACTTAACCTAAATCCTAATGAAATAAGGAAATAGATCTTTACAAATAATAAAGATATTCTAAAGATATTTTTTTCGAACAGTAATTAATACTCATATTAATATATATAGAGGCTATGTGTAGATTGTCACACAAACACAATTTCATCCTATTTGGTATACTCTCTAAACTTCAAGTGTTGTCAACACACCCCTTACCAAAAATGTATTAGTTTTTTAAGCTTATACTGCTTCTTTATCTTACTTTCTGTTTTAGAGGGTATATTATACTCTGACAAGTTGTACTTTTTTTGTAATTCTTTTCTTACCAAAAGAATATTAACCAACCATTAAGAATGTTTTCATGATGTTTCAGATATGCTGATTTCTTGACACGTTTGAATGATGACCAAAATATACGCGCTTTATTTGAGAGGGCATTAAGTTCCCTTCCACCTGAGGAATCAGTTGAGGTAGGCCCCACTTCCTGTTACCCTGTTCTTTTAAAAATTCCTGGACATTTAATAATTATTAATTAACAACATCAAGGTTATGTTCCATTTGGAGAACTGGTACATGATGCAAGATTTTATCTCTTAATCTAACAATATATTAAACTATGTGTGTACACCAGTATGTGCTTGGACTTATAAAAACTCTTCCTCAAATGCACTAGATACTCAAGTCATGTTTGTTCCCCTTGTATAAAATAATTGTTTGAATGCTACCAATTGTTTCATCACTCCATCTAATCCCTCCTTGGTAAATCTTCTTAAGGAGTGATTTAGGATTTTCCCCCTTTACTTTAATCACAATTCTGTATCTCATAAAATGGTAATGTATAGCTAATTTTAGGAAGGTTCAAATTTACCATGTTTCTTAAAAGGCAAGTACCTCTTTACTAGAAACCCTGGAAACTAATATAACGCAGAATGTCACTCTTCGCAGCTTTTTTAAACTGACTAATGTAAGTAGGTTTTAACTTTTGTCAGCCTGAGATGAATTAGTTCCTTCTTGTAAACTCTTCAAAATAAGTCCCTTTACTTATAGAGAAAAAGAAGTTCCAAATTACAGCCAACGGAATGGAAATTTAAAACTTTGTGGTAAACCCCCTTTTGTTAGTTTTAGCATATATGGATAAGAGGCTGTGCAATGTTAAACAATTCCTTGGGTAGTGTAGAATATTCTAGAATATATTTATTTCTTTCTTGTTATCTGTTCCTTTATTTATTAGGCTCTCTTATTATTGTAAATATGCCTCTTAGTTTTTTGTATGCCTCTTAGTTTTTTGTTCTCATTTATTAGCATGGTTCTTTGTACTCAATATAAATTGTACCTACTGGATCTTCAAGTAATGTATCAGAAGTTTATTCAGAAAACACTTCTTCTTTTCATCATGGTATCAAGAGCTGGTTATAATCCAGTCTCTTCCCCGTTCTAATTTCCTTTTATGCCTTTCTTCTATTCTTTTTTCGTATTTTTGCTTCTGCCAAAGTCAGAACCCTCACCTAGACACCTCCAACTACAAAACCAAGGCCACCACTAGATCCAGAACGAAATTCCGAGCCAGCCAACAAAAGACCCGTCGCCGGAAACGCTGCCACGCGCCGCCACCGTCCTTCAGCCTCGCCGGCGCGTGTGGTCCACGCGCCTCCATCCTGCCACTTTTTTCCGGCGAGTCATACCTCGTTCTGATCGTTTGCCTTCCCTCTTCATGTTTTGAGGGTCAAAACCATATTTGGAGGAACTTTTTTTTCTGGGTATTGTTGTTAGGAAGCCATGGACACTGAAAATGTTGAAAGTTCATCTGGAATTTCGACCGGAACCTCACCCCTTCCCATTTCTTCATTTTCTGGAGACAACCCAACAATGCAGATCACCAATCACCGTTTAAATGGTAGGAACTATGTGCAATGGTGTTAATCTGTTAAGTTGTTCATCCAGGCTAAAGGGAAGATGGGGTATCTGGATGGAAAAAAGGTTCAACCAGCACAACATGAACCTGGCTATGATGCTTGGGTGACTGAAAATGCTTTGGTCATGACATGGCTGACCAATTCTATGGAACCAGATATCAGTCAAACTTATTTATTCCTTGATACGGCTCAAGAAATTTGGGAAGTTGTTAAAGAATACTACTCTGACCTGGGCAATGCCTCTCAGGCTTTGAATTCAACACCAAGGTGAAAGATTTACGCCAAGGGGGGAAGACTGTTACTGAGTACTTCCTTGCTTTAAAAACATTGTGGCAAGAGTTGGATCTTTATGATAAAGCAGACCTTCAAGCTTTAGATGCTAATGCAATATTTAAAAATTATATAGAGAAAAGGCGTCTCTATGATTTTCTTGCTGGCCTCAATTCTGATCTGGATGATGTTCGTGGAAGAATTTTGGGGCAAAAACCATTACCTTCCATTGCCACTGCCTTTTCTGAGGTACGAAGGGAGGAGCTTCGTCGAAAGGTAATGTTGGGTGATAAGGATCCTAAGTCTTCTGATGGGTCTGCCCTTATAGCAAAGAATACTGCTCGTCCTTCTGGGGATTTAAAACGTTCTGATCGTTGGTGTTCTCATTGGAATAAGGGTGGTCACACCCGTGAAAAATGTTGGGAAATTCATGGCAAACCACCAAACTGGAAACCAAAAGGACAGAACAAGAATCTTGCTAATCAAGTATCTTCTGAAGATAAGGGAGAAGGGTCCCATGTCCCTTCAAATTCCGATGGTTTTCTCCTCTCTAAGGCTCAGTATGAGCAATTTCAGAAATTGATGTCTCAACCTGCTGAGGCAACTAGTCATGTTGCTCAAAAAGGTATGGCATTCCATGTTGAACGTAGTAATCGTTGGATCCTTGATTCAGGAGCCTCTGATCACATGACAGGTAATGCAACCTTATTTTCTTCCTATATCCCTTACTATCACCCGTCACGAATAAGAACAGCTGATGGAAATTTCTCCACTATTGCGGGCAAGGGATCCATTAAACTTTCTGAGCATATTATTTTGAATTCTGTTCTTCATGTTCCCTCCCTTACTTGTAACCTCATCTCTATTAGTAAACTTACTGCTGAGTTGCATTGTGTTGCTAAGTTTTCTGCAAATACTTGTATCTTTCAGGAGCAGGACTCGGGGATGATGATTGGCAGTGCTAGAGAAGAAGAAGGGCTCTACTATTTGGAGGAGGATCTTTGTGAAAGGAGGATTTTTTCAAACCACACTCTATGTTTATCAGATGATTGTAATGATGTTTTGTTATGGCATCGTAGGTTAGGGCACCCAAATTTTGTTTATCTTCAGAAGTTATTCCCTAACTTATTTATCAATAAAAAGCCAAGTTCCTTTCTTTGTGGTTTTTGTCAACTTGCAAAGCATTCTCGTGTCACTTATTCTCCCAAGAAATATCATGAATCTTCTCCCTTTACATTAATTCATAGTGATATTTGGGGACCTGCTCGTGAAAAAAATGTTTCGGGTGCTCGTTGGTTTATTACTTTCATTGATGATCATTCTAGGGTATGTTGGGTATATCTCTTAAAAGACAAGTCTGATGCTGCATCCACTTTTAAAAACTTTCATGCTATGATTCAAACTCAATTTCAGACTCCTATCAAAATTCTGCGAACAGACAATGGCACAAAATTTTTTAATTCTGTTCTTGGAGATTACCTAAACCAACATGGAATTATTCATCAAAGCTCTTGTCCTAATACCCCTCAACAAAATGGGGTGGCTGAAAGGAAAAATAGACATCTAATTGAAGTTGCTCGAGCTCTCTTATTCACGATGCATGTCCCTAAATATCTATGGGGGGAAGCCATCTTGACAGCTTCTTATCTCGTTAATCGGATGCCTTCTCGGGTTACTAAATTTTCATTCTCCTTTATCTTGTCTTACTAAATCTTTTCCTTCTTTTTGTGCTTTTTCTTCTCTTCCTCCCAAAATATTTGGCTCTGTGGTCTTTGTTCACATTCCTCCACATCAAAGGTTCAAACTTGACCCTAAATCTATTAGATGTGTCTTCATAGGATATTCCCCTAATCAAAAGGCTATAAGTGTTATTCACCTTCTCTCCGTAAGGTCTTTGTTTCCATGGATGTTACCTTTTATGAGGCACAATCCTTTTTTTCCCCGACTTCTCTTCAGGGGGAGTCTACTGATATGGATGAAGATAAGTCTGGGAAACCAAATGAAGCTGTTGTCTTACCTTGGCCTTTGGAAACAGGGGGAGTTATTGGGAAGGAAATAGGGGGAGCAACTATACCTGAGTCTAATGATCCTCCCGGTACTTGTGATCCTCCTGGTAAATGGGGAAAATTCTACAGCAGGTGCAAAATACATCAAGAGACTCTAGACTGCCAGGATTCTGACTCGAGTCCTTACTCTAGCAACCCACTTGAATGCTCTAGTACAGCCAACATTGATATGCCCATTGCTCTTCGGAAAGGTACTAGATCTTGCACTGCTCATCCTATTTCCCATTATATCTCATATGAGAAGTTATCTCCAGGTTTTCGTGCTTTCAATACTATGTTAGATAGTACCAGGATACCCAAAAATATCCAAGAAGCACTTGATGATCCAAAATGGAGGAACGCCGTATTAGAAGAAATGGATGCACTTATAAAAAATGAAACATGGGATTTTGTGACATTACCTAAAGGAAAGAAAACTATTGGTTGCAAGTGGGTGTTCACAATAAAATTTAATGCAGACAACAGCATCAATAGGTATAAGGCCAGATTAGTTGCTAAGGGATTTACTCAGACTCATGGGATAGATTATCAGGAGACATTTGCTCCTGTTGCCAAGCTTAACACTATCCGCGTTCTGCTATCTCTTGCCGCCAACTTTGATTGGCCATTGCAACAGTTAGATGTCAAGAATGCCTTCTTGAATGGTGATCTACATGAGTAAGTTTACATGGATCCACCTCCTGGTTTTGAAAAAGGGGATGGATCTGTGTGCAAGTTGCAGAAGTCTCTCTATGGACTTAAACAATCTCCCAGAGAATGGTTTGGGAAATTTACTCAAGCTGTTAAGGGAAAAGGGTTCACCCAAGCTCAGACTGATCATACTTTATTCTTTAAACACTCTGATAAAGGAAGAATTGCTATCCTCATTGTCTATGTTGATGATATAATTGTCACTGGTAATGATACCGAGGAGATAGCCTCTTTAAAAAAATGTTTAGCTGACCAGTTTGAACTAAAAGATCTTGGATCTCTCAAATACTTCCTTGGCATGGAAGTTGCTCGAAGTAAAAAAGGAGTTTCCTTAACTCAGAAAAAATACATTCTAGATTTGTTGCAAGAAATAGGTATGCTTGGGTGCAAGCCAGCAGAGACTCCAATTGAAGCTAATATCAAAATGGGAGTTGAGGACGGGGAAGATGTCGATAAGGAGCAGTACCAGAGACTGGTGGGAAAATTAATCTATTTGTCTCACACTCGTCCTGATATTGCTTTTGCTGTGAGCATGGTTAGCCATTTCATGCATTCTCCTAAGGAAAAACACCTTAGTGCTGTTTATAGAATTCTCAAGTACCTCAAGAACACCCCTGGTCGAGGAATTCTCTTTAAAAAGGAGAACAAAAGGATGGTTGAAATTTATACAGATGCAGACTGGGCTGGTTCTGCAGTGGACCGAAGATCTACTTCAGGATATTGTACTTATGTCTGGGGAAACCTTGTGACCTGGAGAAGTAAGAAACAAACTGTTGTTGCAAGAAGTAGTGCAGAAGCGGAATTTCGGGCTTTAGCCCATGGTATTTGCGAAGGAATTTGGTTAAGAAGACTTCTGGAAGAGTTGAAGATCTCTTACTCCCTACCTATCAGATTATATTGTGATAATAAAGCTGCTATCAGCATTGCTCAAAATCCTGTCCATCATGACAGAACAAAACATGTGGAAGTCGATCGTCACTTTATTAAAGAAAAATTAGAAGACGGTAGTGTATGCTTATCATATATACCTACCAAGGAACAAACGGCAGATATTTTCACCAAAGGATTACTTAAGCCGACCTTTGAGGATTTGATCAGCAAGTTGGGAATGATCAATATATATCTCCCAACTTGAGGGGGAGTGTAGAATATTCTAGAATATATTTATTTCTTTCTTGTTATCTGTTCCTTTATTTATTAGGCTCTCTTGTTATTGTAAATATGCCTCTTAGTTTTTTGTATGCCTCTTAGTTTTTTGTTCTCATTTATTAGCATGGTTCTTTGTACTCAATATAAATTGTACCTATTGGATCTTCAAGTAATGTATCAGAAGTTTATTCAGAAAACACTTCTTCTTTTCATCAGGTAGAATCGCGAGGAATAAATTACACATTATATTGTAGGCCGTGTTAATGTATTTTAGTTTGGCTGGAAATGAAGATTTTTCTAACATCAGGATTTTGTTATATTTTCTTTATTGAGTTTCTACTTTGTTCGAGGTTGTTTATGTTTACATTGATATAATTTGTGCCGCTTGAACTGCTTGAAGAGATGAGCTTGGTTTTTACAATTTTTTGGATAGAATTTTATGCGGGATTTCTTAAGACAAAATGTGTAATGTCTCATCAATGGTAGAAATCATCAAGCATATGAATATATAATTATTTTTGCGTTGTTCCTTTTATAACCTTCGATTTTTTTATTTGATTAAAGGATTCATTAATAGAGCAAAGAAATAATAGGATCCGATCCGAATTGCTCTAATTAAAATAAAAAAAAACTGAGGTAAAAGGATCATCGGTTGAAAAGGGTAATTTTCCCTTTTTGCTTATTGGACCGATACCTCCCTTAAGAAACCCATGACCTAAAACCCAGAGAGAGCCTGAAGAAACAAGCCGATGAATATTAATTATGCTACATTCTTTCTTAGAAATGCCTGATGACTTCTGCATAGTATTATAGTATTCAGTATTGTTGTCATAGTCCCATGTCTTTTACTAATCCTAATCACACAATATTTGCTGTATATCATTGTAATTATTGTAAATATTCTGTTTCTTTAGATGAGTCATTATTTTAAGCAAGTAATTTGGTTATGTCCATATAATAATAGACTGAACCATTATGGTATAGTGAAATTCAGAAGAAATATTATTCAGTATTTTCCCATTCAACTAGTATGTTTGATTCTGTATTAATTTTACTCGTAGTTTATGTACTTATTCAGTTGGAGCATGTTTAGTTGGTGTTTGTTGATATTCAATTTAGTTATAACTACTCTCATCTGTAGGTCTGGAAAAAGTTCACTCAGTTTGAGCAAACTTATGGGGATCTTGCTAGCATGCTGAAGGTACTAGCTTCAAATTTGTTTGTATACAGCATTTACCTTGCTATCTCTAGTTGTTTCTTTTGTGCCATGCGCTCGTTTATGCATATCAAATTGTTATTTTTCTGTAACCCCTAATCGTTTGAAAGAATAGCCTTGACGGAAAATATTGGGATAAGATGATCTGTCTGCTGTCTGTTTTGATTGGATTAGTGATTCGTTGACATTGATGGAATGGGATGCTGGCCAAACATCCCACTGTCGGGCTGTTTGCGTTGTAATTGCTTTAGTAAAGGCTGGAGATCATTTGACAGAATCAAACTTAATTTTTGTCAAGTCAATGCTTTGTAACTGGAACTAACAAAATTTCTATGCCATTGTTTAACAAGATAGACTTTGATTTTTGGCTACAATATCTAGAAACAAGATCTTGAGGGATGGCAAGAAAATGCTATTAGAATAATGTCAATCATAATATGTTAGTTTTTAAAAATAATTTTGTATAGTGCAGTCCTGTAGTTGCTTATGGCAATAGAATAGACTGGACAGGGAGTAACCCACTTTGATCATTTTTTCTTGTATCATCTGTAGGTTGAGCAAAGAAGGAAAGAAGCACTTTCCGGAGCAGGTGAAGATGGAATAGCAGCATTAGAGAGTTCTCTGCAAGATGTTGTATCACGGTACAGTTTCATGGACCTGTGGCCATGCTCCTCCAATGATCTTGATCATTTAGCTCGGCAAGAGGTACTAGTTATTTGTGTTTTTATATTGCTTGTTGTAAAGAACTATTCTCCCAACAAATAAATTTGTTAGATGAATTCTCTTGAATGGTTTTTTTTATATTTATTATTATTATTTTTTAACCTACACATCAAACAAGGGCCCTTTGTGCTTAAAGTTTGGACAATACAAAGGCTCATCACATCTTGGGTTAAAATTCAACTTTTATTTAGAAGAATGACAGTGGATACTAGTTTCATAGGGTTCTCATCTTAAGTATCTTTCAGTTTGAGTTTGATAGAATGTAAAGAGATCATTCTCTATAAAATATTAGTTTCTGATGGGTTCTCATCTTATGCATCTTTCACCAGATTGGAAGCCCATCCTAATGTAGTCAGTGTTCTAAAACCTAGACTGGACTGGCCTGACCTGTTGGCCAATTTAGTTCTCCCCAATCCCAATGTAATGGCCAGTCGTGTCTCTTGTAAAATGAATGGCTTACAGGGAGCTAGTTGATCCAGTCCTGCTTAAAGAAAAAACCGGGGAAACCAACCTCTCATTTGGTGTGGCTTGAACCTGGCTCCCAGGGCAGAGTGCTGTTACGACAACTTGCCTTCTACTGTTACATGTGGCAGTACACACACAGTCACACACACACACACACACATATATATATATGACAAATCCCGGTGCACTAGGCTCCCCGACTTTGCTTGGAGCAACATTATTCTTGTATTATTGCAAAGAGGTTATTTCCCATATTCAAACACGCAACCTTCCGATCTCATAGGAGCAACTAGAGGTGTCAAAACGGATCGACAAAACACAAATACACGCAACACGAACATGACACGAATTTTTATTCGTTTCAGAATCTTCAACACGAATACGACATGAATTTTTTGCGGGTTGACATGACACAAATGACATGCAAATTATGGGTCAAAATGATAATTGACCAAAAAAAGTTAAAAAAAAGGTCGAAATAAAATAAAAAATAATTGGTCGAATTCGTGTTGACACAACATGACCGGCGACACGACATGAATTTTTTTGCGGGTCAACCCAAAAACTAATTTTTGTGTTGTGTTGTAGGTCGACCTGCGTGTCATAACCTATTTAGACGCCTAGGAGCAACCTTATAGGTGCTTCAAGGCTTGCCCTCCATTTTAGAAATGATATAAACTTCATAAAACTTTTTTATCTTAATATAAAAAAGGTATATACTTTAATTTCTGTTAAGAGGTTTAGTGATAGTGCTTGGTCAAGAAAATGAAAGAAAGGAAGGGAAAATACGAGGAAATTCAACAGAAAGGTGGAGGAGTCCAAACAGACTCGACAAATTACGTACCTCACATCTTACTTGGAATGTCGTTAATAGTAGTACACTAGTGCCAGCTGACTAACTATTTACAAATATTTACGTATTTTCCCTTTTCCATCATATATATTGTTGGGCTTTCCTATGCTAGACCATGTGGTACTTGCAGTTGCCTACCAAGGGGTATTGCTGGTGGGAATCAGAACCTAGTCTTTTCAACTGAAGTGCTTTGATCCTTTCAAATTGAACGAACCCTTGTTGGCCCCATATCCCTTTGTTAATAATTCATATGACCATATTGGTGTGTCATTAAACCATTAACCCTTTACTAGTTTATTAACCCATTTTTTTTTTCGATGCTGCCATGCAAATTCTTACTAACATCTTTTATGTGTAAAGCAATCTATTTTCTGACAATCTATAATTTATTAAAAGTGCCTGTATGCAATGACTATATTTAGATTTCCCATAATTAGCCTCTGGCTCTCTTGAATTCTTCTGTGGTTATATTTGTGTCCTATATAATAATTTAATGTTCATTTCTACCTCTCCAGTGGCTTGCCAAAAACATCAATAAGAAAGTGGAGAAGTCTGCTCTGCTTAATGGAACTACTCTTTTAGGTACTGATATTATATTCAGTCTAACATTTGGTTTGTTAATATTTCTTATTATGTGGTTGTTGAGATATATAGACTATATATCTCAACAGTGGTAAATGTTACACTATTAGTGCAGATAAGGAATCTATGGCAAGCATTTCAACTATGTCAACAAAGGTTGTTTATCCTGATACTTCAAAGATGGTGATATATGATCCAAAGCAAAATCCTGGTAAGTAACCCTTGTTTGAAATTTGAATACCTTTTGGTGATAAACTTTTATTGTGTGTTTGTTTCGAACTCACAAACAAGAATTGAAGAATGGGTGAGAGATAGAAAGAAACAGTGAATCTATTCTTTGCATAGTGATAATGCGTATGAACTTGTCTTAACAAATTAAAACATTTATGGCGACTTGAATTGAAGAATGGGGGAGAGATAGAAAGAAACAGAGTGAATCTATTCTTTGCGTAGTGATAATGCGTATGAACTTTTCTTAACAATTTAAAACATTTATGGCCACTCAAGCCGTTCTATACTAAAATGTCTTGTGCTCATATCCCTCTGCAAAATGGGTTTTTGAACACAAAAACCAACGCCTAATTGAGACAAGTATTATAAACTTTCCCTTCTAAATAAATGCTCTTTCTAAATTGTCCACAAAGGTTTGAATTGAATTTTTATCAGAAGAAATTCAAATTGGAAGCCAAGTGTGACCTAAATTACATGCTAGTTATCATTTCCAAGCTCCTAGCATTTTACTATTTTTTTTTATGTTGCTTATGTGATTATTGGTGTTTAGCACCAAAAGAATGCATGACAAAAAAGCATAAGAGAACATTCTTTTTCAGTGTCAAAATATGGCAAGGATAGATTTGAATCAGAAGGTTTAGGGAATGAGTTGTTATTTAATAATTTGTTTAATATAAATTGTTATTTCATTTTCCTCACTGAACAATATGAAAGTGGTACTACCTTGTTAATTTTCCAACGTGCAACTACACCTGGAATGGGGACCTTGTCTAATCCAATTGCCTGTGGCAGGTGCTGGAACAAATGCATTTGATGAAATTCTGAAAGCTACACCACCTGCTTTGGTAGCATTTCTAGCAAACCTACCTGCAGTTGAAGGTAATTTTTGAAATTTCTATTAACTATCAGTTCTTATCCACTAAACAGTATATTTTTTCTGCAATTGAAGTGCAATTTGTAAATATATATTGAAAGGCCAACTGGTATGAGTTTCTCCTAATTACTTGCCGATATGAGCAGGTAGTTTATGTTAATTCTCTTTTTTCTTATTTATACCTTGGTCGGTTCTTCTGTTTCTTTTTTCTTTCTTTTTCCTCAATGTATACTTCCCAAAAGATATTGTTATTGCCAAGTGTAGATAGTGCATCATATTTCTGTAATTTCTGCAACCATGGAGCTTTTTGTTTTCTTAATATATCAATGCTTAGTGCTATCTACTGCAAGTCACCAACGAATTTTTCCTGCCTAGTATAATTTTACATGTGGGATTTAATTGGAGGAATAAGTTTGGATTAGTCTTGTATTCATTCTATGAGTTTGGCAGACGTGTGGATTTTCAAGGAAAGTTATATATTTAGTATTGATGGATTACAGAATGTTGAATGCAAAGTGCAAGGTTATAAAAAAGAATTATATATGACTAACTATTTTTCTTGATTTCCCAGGAACAACACTGTTCCTTGCTGATTATTTATATCCAAAATGCTGTTGATAACTGTGTTCTGAAATTTCCAGGTCCAACGCCAAATGTGGATATCGTTCTATCAATTTGTTTGCAGAGTGACCTTTTAACTGGACAAAGTGGGAAAACAGGGATTCAATTGCCAGCAGGTCCTGCTCCTGCTACAAGTGAACTTTCTGGTTCAAGCAAGTCTCACCCTGTTCCAAGTGGCTTATCTATGAAACCAACCAGTAAGAGACAATATGGCAAAAGAAACGAGTTAGACAGTATGTGATCATCCATTTTTACTAGACTTGATGCTTATTTTTTCTTTTTCCCTTTATTTTTTATTTGTGTGCAATTCTACTCGAGCACAATTTATCTATTCGAGCCGCGCCATGGATATTCTGGGTCATTTTCTGTCTGTATCCAAAAGGGATTTTAGATGGTCAAATGTTTAACTTGATGTCCATTGTTTGTCATGACTGTTATGACTAAGTTGCTATAGCAGCTTCAGAATTCATTAGATGCAGCACTTTTTTACACTTGTTAGTGGGCATTATTGTTAAGACTGATTTTCTGTCAAAACTGAGATGTTATTTTAGTTTGTGCTAAACTGCTATTGTTTACAACTTAGTTATTAATTTAATATGTATAGCAGTTGTCTAAAATTCCTTTGTGACCGGAGGCTCATGAGTTTGAGTCTGGAAATAGTTTTTTTGCAAAAATACAAGGGTAAAACTGTATATAATCGACCTTCATCCCTACCCTCACGAAATTGGAGAGCCTTGTGCATCTAAATTTGTCCACTTTGTCCTTTTTAGCAGTTTTCTAAAATCAATGTGCCTGTATAATTTCCTACATGAATAGGTGCTTATATTCGCACAACTGTTTTCTTTTGTCCTAATTTTATTTCTGTTTATTGCTCTACACAAGTAAATTAAACCAACAGCAAATTGATTTACCTCAATAATGGTTGGTTATAAACTGCATTTGTCATATTACACTAGTCATCAAATATGCATGCATGAATTTTTTGCTTTATTCTTTATGTTTTAATAGCAAAAATTAAATTTTCCCTTGATTGATATTTGTTTAATATAATATTTTAGAGCAAGAGGATGATGATACTACAACTGTCCAAAGCCAACCACTTCCTCATGATGCTTTCCGTATAAGACAGTACCAGAAAGCTCGAGCTAGCAGCACTTCACAAACAGGTTCTGTTTCATATGGAAGTGCATTTTCTGGTGACTTATCTGGTAGCACTGGTTGATAAAATATTTTGAACCACTTCCTTGTGGCCTATGTAAATTAAAAGACCTTTCTTGAGTTCATGTAGCATTATTTTTTCTGTACATTTGCAAGTATGCAGGGCAATGGATTATTTGTTTTAGCTCCCAAGTAAACAGTTTTTGACTTGTTCAATGGTCAAACATGATGTGTATCCACGTTCCTCCTTTTTCCCTTATCATTTTTCTTGAATTTGCAAAATGAAAAATTGAAAAAATCGAAGCCTTCTTATTGGGATATATACTATATAAAAGATCTTTAGAAGCACATATTTCTCTCTTTGAGAATAGATTGGGGCGTGAATTGAATCTACAAATGCGATATGTGAAAGGGAGTTTTTCTTGGAAAAAAAGAAAAAAAAAAGTTTTGTTAATGTGAGACTTTAGTATTCATTCTAATTAATTGAAAAAGAAAATATTAAATATTTTTTATTTTCAAATAACGCTGGTGTTTATACAATTATCTAACAAGAGCTTTAATGGATAAAGGAAGTTTACGTTCAATGGATAAAACTCGTGATTGAAAGAGCCTATGCGACCCATTTGGGTCCAAAATAATTTTATTTAATTTTAGTTTAGAAAACACATGGTTAGAAATGGGGTTTGATAAAATTAGTTTATGTTTTTTTGTTCCAACGAATGAACTGGTTGCCCAAACAAAAATCGATGGAAATATGAAACTATTTTTTATTTTATTTTTCTTCTCTAACATATATTTATTAAATACGGACATCAAATAATGTGTTAATAACATTAAATACGTACACACAATTTACTAAAAATAAATTTATTAAATACTATCTTTTGGGTGTGTAAAAGTAAGTTGTGTCATCAAACAATTTTTTTACCTTAAAAACTCTCACAAAAATAAAATAAAAAATAATTAGAAATATATATATATATATATATATATATATATATATATATATAAAACAATCATTATCATGAACACTCTAAAAGAATATTTGCACATCAACAAAACTCAGCATAGTTGGTAGATGGCTGGTTCCCTTAAGCATGCTAACAGGGGTTCGATTCCTTATCGTGTGTATGAAAAAAGTTTTGTTTGTATAAGCAAAACTCACTTCGATAATCTCTTCCTTTCGAAAGGATTAGTCGACTACTGGCCGAAGGATATCTTAAGGAAACGAAGAGAAAAGAATAGTTTTACAATAATGTTTATGAACATACTTGATAAGTCTCTTAAGTGAGACTTAGAACATAAGCATTGCATTGCAAATGAGAAAAAATGAATATATTTTGTGATTAAAAATACCCCAATTGTATGTGATTTGTCTCTTGATTAGTAAGATGCTAATGGGTTGAATATTTTAATGGTTTAGGCCCAATTTGTGCTCAAAAGGGAATGAAGGAAGAAGTTGAAGAAAATGGGCCGCACTAAAAAAGGCCAAGCCCAATTGAAAGCAAAAAAAAGATGCTGTGGGCTGTGCATCTGTGCAGCCCAAAGTGAAGTTAAGCCCAATTAAAACAAGAAAGAAGTGGGCTGAGTTGTAAAGCCCAATTGAAGAAAAAACCCAGCAAAGGAAAGAAAGAAGGAAGGAAGATGGCAGAAGCATTCGTGAAGAACAAAAAGAACAGAAGAAACCCTAGCAGCCAGCCGAACCCACCTTCACCAAGAGTCTTAAACCAAACCGATTCACAGTGAGTTTCTTCCAAAATTGACCCAGACCGTTCCTTGTTGCGGTAAAGAACCATCAAACCTTAGTCTCACCCACGGTTCGTTAAGTGAAATCACCAAACCCTAACCATCAGAAAATACCAAACAAAAATATTTTGCTAAGTGGGTGAGCTGGAAGCCGTTGTGAGTGGAGGTTATAGCTGTTGTGGATCGTGGGAGTGAAGTGTGGAGCAACTGGGGACCACCTTGTAACGCACAAGAGGCGCGTCATACCTGCTGCAGCAAGGAGCGCAAGACGTGGAGGCTGTGATGAAAGGGCCCACAGCCATGCATGTGAGAGAAGGGTGCTATAAATAGAGGAAGAACAGTGAATGTGAGGATCATCTTTTCTGGAATTCTCTGTAGACATCTTCTCTTTTGTTTTCAGTTTTTATTTTTATTTTCTGATTCTGTAATGCATGTTTAATTTCGGTCCTGAACTTGTTGGTGCAGCAATGAGATTTTTCGGTTGTTAGGACTCATGCTGCACCTTTGATTTCTGTGCTTTTAGTTTTTAATTTGAACATTCGGTTGTTGTTTGTAGCTTAACCCTTATGGGTATGAGCTAATTTCCTCAAGGTTGGGTGTAGGTACCCGAACCTCAGTCTTGAATTTGTGCTAATTTCAGTTGCTTAATGTTGATTCCCATTTTGTTCAATGTTGTGTTAATTTTTATTTATGCTATTTTTAAGGCCTGATTATAGGATAAAATTTCAGGATTTAGTCATTGAGAAATGACTAAAGCCAGAACTGTGTTGAACACATGGACTTGAGTGTGAAAATTCTCAAGGGATGTTACTCAGAGATGAGAACAGCCTCCTTGATGTGTTGGTTGGATTTTAATGTTCGTTCCGTCATTTAGCACAGAGATGTGCAATTGTTGGTAAATGATAAAAATGTTTTTAAGAGATTAAAAGCAGATAGAAAAGGGTCCAACACATGGGAATTAATTTTTAGGGAATTGTTTTAGCACTTATTTGGAGTCTGTGGGGAAGGGGAACCGAAACTCAACCTGTTTTCTTTACAAATTATTCTCCACACTTCAGAATTATCCTCATTCAATTTTACCATAACTCACTTAAATTTCTAGTTACTGATTCCTTTATAAAAAAAATCTTTTGCAATTAAATCTTTTTCTTTTTATATCAAAAATCCCAATCCATTTTCAATTTGATTTTATTTTAATTTTTGTTCTGTTTAGCAATTACTAATTAGTCAAGTCAAAAACGCAATAGATCCTTGTGGGAACGATATTTAGGACTCACAAAAGCCCTATATTACTTGTTGTCGCGTATGCTTGCGCGTGTACTTGCACATTGTTAGCAAGGAACCAACAAGTTTTTGGCGCCGTTGCCGGGGATTGAAGCGTTAATGATCAGATTTCTAAGTGTGATTGCTATTTCTGCATAGTTATTTTTTGTTGTTTTTAGTTTAGTCATTTGAATACTGATTTAGTAGTTGTTTCTATTTTTAGTTTTGATTCTGTTCGTGGTTATTCGTGGCTTATACATCTGCTTGATCATAAGCTGTTTGGGACTTTTCTATTTGCAGGTTCTTGTTTGTTTGTTTGTTTTTTGCGTGTGATAAAAAAAATTATTAATCTAGGTTTTGTTAGCTTGTTAGATTTTTTTTTAGTTCAAAAAGGGTGCATGAGTGCAACTCCACACCCTTTCTTAGCAGCATTCGATCCTGAACCAGAGAGAACCTTTAGGCTTAGGAGAAGAGCCCAGAGAGCTAATAGGAACATTCCAAACCCTGAGTTTGAAGAAATGAAAAATGAAGGAGAGGGAAATGAGGAAGGACCTGAGAGGATCCAAAATCAGCTCATAAATGACAATGATAGGTCCATGATGGACTTTATCATACCAGTTTTAGATGAATTAGATCCCAGTATTGCCCAACTTGTCAATGGAATGCCCTTTAAGCTTGAACCTGTAATGTTCACCATGCTCCAAAATATGGGGCAATTCCATTGACATTTGATGGATGATCCACACAAGCACCTTAGGAATTTCCTAGAGGTGGCTAACACTTTTAGGATTCCAAATGTCTCGGATGATGTGCTGAGATTGAAGCTTTTCCTCACTCACTGGTTGACAAAGCCAAAGAGTGGTTGAACTCCCTTCCATCCAACTCCATAACAGATTGGCATTCTCTGGCTGAAAAATTTATTATGAAATTTTTCCCTTCTAACAAAATAGTGCAAATCAGATGTGACATCACCAATTTCACGCAAAAAGATGGTGAGACCCTTGTAGATGTGTGGGAGAGGTTTAAAATCCTTCTTAAGCAGTGTCCTAACCATGGCTTGCCACCTTGGGCAGTGTTGTAAACTTTTTACAACAGCCTAAATACCCAAAACATAGCCTTAGCAAATTCTGCTGCTAATGGCATGTTTATGTCAATGTCTTTTAACCAAGCTCGTGAGTTGTTGGAACAAATGACTCAAAATTATGCTCAATTGCCTGAAGATAGAAATCAGTCAAGAAAAGTGGCTGGTTTACATGAGATAGACACTGTAACTGTTCTCTCAGCCAAGTTTGATGCACTAACAACTTTAGTGAAAAATCAGGGTCAAGCCATTGAGGCAAGATTGTCTCAACCTCAAAGTCCATTACCCCAAGTCAATGCAGTGAACACAGGCGAGACTTGTGTTTTCTGTGGAGGGCTTCATATGTTTGAGAACTGCCCATCCAATCCTGAATCTGTATACTATGTGGGGAACCAAAATAGGAACCAAAATAATTTTTCTAATAATTTTAATCAAGGTTGGAGGCAAAACCAACAGCCCCAATATTTTCAAGGGCCGGGACTTCTAATGTCCCATCCAGACCACCCTTTCCTCCTCAAAGTTTCCAACAAATGCACAGGCCATCTCCTGCTCAAACTTCAGTCCCATTCCCTCCAACCCAAACTGGTGAAATAATTCCATCTTCAACCTCTTCCTTGGAAGCATTATTGAGGGAATATTTAGCAAAGAATGAGACTAAGCAAAACAGCTTGGAAGCTGTAGTGCAAAGCATTCCTGCATCTTTGAGGAATTTAGAGTCTCAATTAGGTCATTTAGCAAACACTTTGAATAGCAGACCCCTTGGTTCTTTGCCAAGTAACACTAAAGAGCCTAAGAAAAATAAGGAACAATGTCACAGGATAGAACTTAGGAATGATAGATCTGTTAATCAACCAGAAGCTGTGGTTAGACCTTCCACATTAAAAAAAAGAGAAGCTGAAAAATCTCAGCAGGGAAAAGAATTGACTTTTGAACTGTTCAACCCAATGTTGTCCAGGACAACTCTCAAGGAACTGTACCTATTGATCCTGTACCTATTCTGGTCGAACCAGAGATTCAGAATCAACCTGAACCATCTTTAGGGAATATTCTAATGGAAAAGTCCATTCAGAAGGATCAATCACCTAAGTCAAATGTTGAAACCCCATTTGTCTCAAAAAGACCTCCACCACCCTTTCCTCAAAGGTTGCAAAAACAGAAGCAAGACACTCAGTTTAGGAAATTTCTAGACCTCCTGAAACAGTTGCATGTCAACATTTCATTTGTGGATGCATTAGAACAAATGCCCACCTATGTGAAATTCATGAAAGAAATTCTTTCAAGAAAAAGGAGGTTAGAAGAGTTTGAGACTGTTGCTCTTACACAAGAGAGCAGTCAATATCTGCTTAGCAAGATACCTCCTAAACTAGGAGATCCAGGAAGTTTTACAATCCCATGTACCATAGGAGACCATTACATAGGCAGGGCATTGTGTGATTTAGGTGCTAGTATCAATTTAATGCCTTTGAGTGTGTACAAAAAGCTGAAAGTAGGAGAACCTAACCTCACCACTGTCACTTTACAGTTGGCTGATAGGTCCCTAGTTTATCCTGAAGGGAAAGTTGAGAATGTCTTGGTGAAGGTAGATAAATTCATTCTACCTGCTGACTTTATTATTTTGGACTATGAGGAAGACCGAGAGGTTCCAATTATTTTGGGAAGGGTTTCTTAGCCACTGGTGGGGCTGTAATAGATGTTAAAGAGAGGGAATTAGCAATGAATGTGAATGGAGAGCAAGTTAAGTTTAATATCCTGAAGGCCATGAAATATCCAAGGGATATTGAGGAGTGTGCTAGGCTGGACATCATTGACTATGTGGTCAAAGATAAATTCATACAAGAGTCTGCATTAGACTCGGCACAAAATTCTGGTTTTGAAGATCTTGAAATCAGTCAAGCTGATTCAGAGGAAGTTGTTAAGTGGTTAAATTCCAGAACTGATGTGGTTTGGAAAAATAAAATTTTTGAGTCCTTAGAACTTGCCAAGAGAGGGTTAAAGATTCCCAAGCCCTCAATTGAAGAACCACCTGTGTTAGAGCTCAAACCTCTGCCTAATCATCTTAGGTATGCTTATTTAGGAGAAAAAGACACTTTGCATGTTATAGTGTCCAATCTGCTCACTGTTTCTGAGGAAGAACAACTGTTGACGGTTTTAAAAAAATTTAAGAAAGCTATAGGTTGGTCTTTAGCAGACATAAAAGGCATTAATCCTTCTTATTGCATGCATAAAATCCTTTTCACTGACCCAACCAGCAGCTCCAGAGAACAACAAAGGAGACTTAACCCAATTATGAAGGAGGTAGTAAAAAAAGAGATTATTAAGTGGCTGGATGCAGGGATCATATATCCTGTTTCCGACAGTAATTGGGTCAGCCCAGTGCAGTGTGTCCCTAAAAAGGGTGGGATCACTGTTGTGGAAAATGAAAAAAATGAATTAATACCCACTAGGACTGTTACTGGTTGGAGGATCTGTATGGACTACAGAAAACTCAACAAAGCCACTAGGAAGGACCATTTTCCATTGCCTTTTATAGACCAGATGTTGGATAGATTGGCTGGTAAGGAGTATTATTGTTTTCTAGATGGCTATTTAGGTTATAATCAAATAGCCTTAGCTCCTGAGGACCAGCCAAAGACTACTTTACCTGTCCTTGTGGCATCTTTTCCTTTAGGAGAATGCCCTTTGGGCTGTGCAATGCACCAGCCACCTTTCAAAGGTGCATGATGGCCATTTTTACTGATATGATAGAACAGTTTGTAGAAGTCTTCATGGATGATTTCAGTGTATTTGGGGATTCTTATGAGGAGTGCCTTGTCAATTTGGGAAAAGTTCTTGAGAGATGTGAAGAGACAAATCTTGTCTTAAATTGGGAAAAGTGCCATTTTATGGTAAAAGAAGGCATTGTGTTAGGACATAGGGTCTCCAAAGCTGGATTAGAGGTTGATAAAGCCAAAATAGACCAAATTGAGAAATTGCCACCCCCTGTTAACATAAAGGGGATAAGGTCTTTCCTTGGACATGCTGGATTTTATAGGAGGTTCATCAAAGATTTTTCAAAAATTTCTAAGCCTCTTAGTCATTTATTGGAAATCAACACTCCTTTCCATTTTGATGAGGCTTGTTTAAAAGCCTTTGAGGAGCTAAAACATAAATTGATTTCTGCTCCCGTCATCATAGCTCCTGACTGGTCACTGCCTTTTGAGTTAATGTGTGATGCAAGTGACTGGGCAGTAGGAGTTGTTTTAGGACAAAGGAAAAATAGAGTTTTCCACTCTATTTATTATGCCAGCCGTACCTTAAATGGAGCCCAATTGAATTATACAGTAACTGAAAAGGAATTGTTAGCTGTGGTGTTTGCCTTTGACAAATTTAGATCTTATTTGGTAGGCACCAAGGTCACTGTGTATACTGACCATTCTGCCATAAAGTATTTGGTGGAAAAGAAAGATTCCAAACCTAGATTAATTATGTGGGTCCTTCTCCTTCAAGAGTTTGATATGGAGATTAAAGATAGGAAAGGGACTGAAAATCAAGTGGCTGATCACTTGTCTAGGCTTAATGAAGGACAAACTGATAAAGTGAAAGTTGAGCAAGCTATTAGGGAAACTTTTCCCGACGAGCAGCTATTTGTAGTAGCCACCAAAACAATCCCATGGTATGCTGATTTGGCTAACTATTTAGTTAGTGGGGTGCTTCCTAAAGAGTTGAGTTACCAACAAAGGAAAAAGTTGGTACATGAGAGCAGGTTTTATCTGTGGGATGAACCTTACATGTTTAAAAAATGTGTTGATCAAATCATTAGGAGATGTGTAGTGGAGGAAGAAAAAGAAGAAATTTTACAGCAGTGTCATGACTCACCTTATGGTGGTCATTTTGGTGGTATGAGGACAGCAGCAAAGGTGCTGCAATCTGGCTTTTATTGGCCCACCTTATTTAAGGATGCCAATTTGTATGTCCACAAATGTGATAGATGTCAAAGGACTGGTAATGTTTCTCGAAGGCATGAGATGCCTTTGAAACCAATTTTAGAAATTGAAATCTTTGATGTCTGGGGCATAGATTTTATGGGCCCATTTCCTCCTTCTTTTGGTAACCAATATATATTGGTGGCTGTAGACTATGTTTCCAAATGGGTAGAAGCTACTGCTTTACCCACAAATGATTCAAAAGTGGTAATTAAATTCTTGAAAAAGAATATTTTTACCCGATTTGGAACTCCTAGAGCCATTATAAGTGATGGAGGTAAGCATTTTGCAAGTAGACAATTTGAGGCTCTGTTAGCTAAATATGGAGTTAAGCATAGAGTCTCTACTGCCTACCATCCACAAACCAGTGGGCAAGTAGAAGTTACAAATAGAGAGGTGAAAAGGATTCTTGAAAAAGTAGTAAATCCTTCTCGGAAGGATTGGTCCTTGAAATTAGATGATTCCTTATGGGCTTATAGGACAGCTTATAGAACACCTTTAGGTTGTTCCCCTTATAAGTTGATATTTGGTAAAAATTGTCACTTACCTTTAGAGCTTGAATATAAGGCATATTGGGCTACTACTCAACTGAATGTTGATGCTACTGCCTCAGGGGAAAAGAGAATTCTCCAACTGAATGAAATGGATGAATTCAGATTAAATGCTTATGAAAATGCTAAGTTGTACAAAGAACAAATGAAGAGATGGCATGATAAGCAAATCTTAGATAGGCAGTTTGTTGTGGGGCAACAAGTGTTGCTGTTTAATTCTAGACTGAAATTTTTCCCATGAAAATTGAAGTCTAGATGGTCTGGTCCATTCAAGGTTACCAAAGTCCATTTGCATGGTGCAGTGGATATTTCAAATGAGAAAGATGGGACCAAATTCACTGTTAATGGCCAGAGATTAAAAAATTATTTGGGGGAAGGAATTGAAAAAGCTAAAATTTCAATATCCCTCTCTGACCCTCCCACCATTTAATCACATACAAGGAGTAGAGAGTCTAGCTTAAGGCTCTATAAATTTTTTAAGCTCCTTTTGGTTTTTGTTTGTATATACATGTTTGTTGTTTTATTTGCCATTTTTGTTCAAAAAAAAAAAAAATTTCATTACTGATCAATTTATTTTTGCTGTTTTGGCAGGTGTTTCAGGACTGAGTTTGGGGGTGTTTGACACTACTGGTGATATATACTCCTTCTCTGTTATTCTGTTAGCCATTTTGTTTTTTTTATTATTTTTAAGATAATAATCATGGTTCGAAAGAATCTAAGGAGTGGTGGATCCTATGATTCCAAGTCTAAACACTCCACCAATGATCCAGAGAGTCACTCTATCACATCTTTCACCTCTGCACACACAATGCAGAGGTTTGAAGAGATTATGAGGCTTAGGGAACCAATCCCAGATAAGGGATTTGAGGGGCACAACTCTTACCCTTCATATGTCTATGAAGTGGTGCACACCCAAAAGTGGGAACAGTTTTACTTGCACCCCCAGAATGTAGCCAATATCACTGTCATTCAAGAATTTTATGCTGAAATTGTTGAGAAAACAAAAACTGAGGTAGTGTGTAGGGGGGTTAAGGTAGCTTTTGGGCCAAAAGCAATAAGAGAATTCTATTCTCTTCCATCCAAGCCTGGTGATGAGTATCATGTTTTCAGGAAGAAAACTGATCGTACCTTTCTTCAAGAAGTCTTGCTCACCATTGCTGTCCCAGGGACGCAGTGGGATATTATCAAGGATAACCATACTATCCACAAAAAATATTTGGTGGAGAAAGCCCAAGTATGGTATCATTTCATTCGAGCAAGACTTCTCCCTACCACTCATGTCCACCTTGTGACAAAAGATAGGGCCATTCTACTTTGGTGTCTACTTACTGGAAAGAAAGTGGATGCTGCACCTCTTATTCAGAAAGGAATTGGTGTGTGTGCTTCCCATAAAAAAGGAAAGTAGTGGTTCCCAAGTTTTATTTATGGGCTGTGTAAATCAAAAGGTGTTACTGATAACACCGGAGATAAAATGGTAAGTATTAAAGAAATGATAAACCTTGTTTGCATTTTCAAGTTAAAAAAGAGGATTGTAACAAATTCTGAAAAAGAATTTGTTAAAAAGGTTCTGCCTGATGTACCTCAGCCCTCTCCTTCTTTGTCAAAAAAAGGCAAATCTGTGCTTAAGGAAGAGCCTGAGTGCAGTAATAAGAAAAGAAAAAAAAAGATTCTTGGGCAGGGCCTTCAACACAATTTTCTGAACCCCCATCTCCTCCTCCCCCTGTTACTGAGAAAGACTTTGAAGCCAGCCCCAAGGTTGACTATACTTGTCCAGGGTGGCTTCACAATGATCTTACTTGGATGTACACAATGTTAAAGGAATTAAGGGAAGATCATGACCACACTAATGTGTTGTTCAAGAAAACTTATGAACAATTTTTTGGTGTGTTAAATGATCAAATGAGGTTTTACAAATACATGGTTGATCGTGATAGAATGTTGAATGATTTTTTTCGAAGTACCTTTGTTAATTTTCCTGCCATGCCCATTTTTCCTCTCAATCTTACTTTTCCTCCAGTGTCTATCTATGCTGACCCTCAGGTACAAGAATTTTTTCATACCAGAGCTGCATTTCAAGGTCAACCCTCTGCTCCACCTGCTGCAGATCCACCTGCTGCTCAACCTGAGCCAACTCCTTCTGCCAGAAAAAGAGGGAAATCACAGCACAGGAGTCAGTCTATTATTGAGGAAGAAGAAGATACTGATGAAGAAGATAACATCCCAACCCCATCTGTCTCAGAAGAATCTGAACAATCTGAGTCTGAAGACTCAGATTATATGGAGGATTAGGCCAGAACATCTTCTGGCCCCAGGTTCCTTATTTTGATTTGTCATACAATTTTGGTACCTGGTGGGCAGTAAGACAGTGAGGACACTGTCCATTTCAAGTTTGGGGGTGAAAGAAAGTTTTTGTGAATAGTTGATTTGCTGTTTTTAGTTTAGTTGAATTGTTGTTTTGAGAATAGTTGTTGTTTTTGTTCTTGTTTGCTGTTTTGTTGACTGAAAAGTTGAGTTCATAGTGAATGAGGAGTGTATGATGTTTGGTAGTAATTGGTCTGTTTCACAATGAGTCAGCTGAGTTTTTTTTAAAAAGGAAAGGAATGCAGGCAGTTGTGTGAGTGTAGAATGACATGAGTGGAATATTGGTTGAGTGGTAATGGCAATAAGAGATTGAGAAATTCAGTTGAATGATGCAGAATGTTAAGTTGTAACAATAGGCATTTGAGATGGTGACTAGACCTAACACAATGAGTCATTGAGCCTACACAGTCACATTTTTTGGTTGAGAGGTCTTCATTGGGTTAGTGAAGCAGAACTTGCTTTGATGCTCTGTTAAAGAGTGTAGCACTTACTTAAGTTTAAAATGATAAGGGCAGTTCTTTGTTTTGCTTAACCACTTTTAACCCAGAAAGCCATCCTTAGACACTACATCCATTGGAAATCAGCTTTGAGCCTTTAACCTTTTCTTTCCACATAACCACATTTTACCCTATCCCACAATCTACCACCCTTTTAGTTATGATGGAAATAAATATAAAAAAAAAAAGAAAAAAAAAGAAAAAGAAGCAAGATTTTGTTGGCTAGAAAAGAACTTGAAAGCAAGATACTGCTAATAAAATGAAAAGTTGGTTTCAAAGAAAAGAAAAAAAAAAGTAGCAGTCAAAAATAGCAGCCACTGAATTGTTTGATTATGTTTCATAGATTGTGTTTTTGTTCTATCATAACTATATTAGACAAATCACTACAAAATTTCCACCTTCACCTCAGCCCAGTTACATCCCATGCAAGCCCCTTTGATTAAAGTTTAAGTCTGTGTGTCACTTAGGAGATAGGAGCATCTTATCAAGCCTATGCTAAATCTTTACCTAGTGATGGATTGTGAGAAACAGAACCCTTGAGCATAGAGTGAATACTTTTGTGATTAAGTGAGGATGTGAAAAGTTACCATCTCTGTTGCCTTTTGAAAAATACTGCATGTTGTGTTAAGAAATGATTGTTTTTCAAAGATCTCTCTTGTCATTATTATACAGCCTTTGAGATATTCATGCATTTGTAATTCACACACTGTGGTTGAGTATTTTGATGAATAAAAAGGATCACCAAGCTGTCTGGTTGTGATTGACTAAACTGCTGGACTAAGTACACCCCTCTGTTCTTTGATCTTTGTGTTAATATGATTCACTGAAAGTTTCGAGAAAGTTGAACATTGAATTGGTGTTAGGGAATGTTTTAGATGGTTGTGAATTCTGAGCAGCCATGAGTAATGTGGAGAGTGGTTATAATGATGATTTTCTTTGTTACTTGAGGACAAGCAACAATGTAAGTTTGGGGGTGTGATAAGTACATGAAATGTGACTTGGAACATGTGGTTTTTAATATGAAATTGTAAAGGAAAAGAATATTTTGTGTATAATATTAGCCCCAAATGCATTGAGTTGATTAATTCCAATTTAAGAGCTAATGTGCTTGCATTTGTATTTTTCAGGCCCATTTGTGACATTGTCCATGCAAAGAAAAGAAAATAAGGAATGGGCTGAACTTTTGAAGAGCAAGTTAGAAGCCCAAATGAAACCAAGTCCAGAAGAAGCAGTGGGCTGTGCGTGGTGTGAAGCCCAAAAGAAAAAAAAAAGAGGAGATCCAACCCACATGAAATGAGACACACTGCTGAGTCTCATTTCATGAACCCTAACTCTTTCTCCCCACTGCTCGTACCCTAAACCGCAGCAGCTCCATAGCCTTCATCTCTCACAGCCACAACTCCACCACTGAACCCATTCTTCTGAACCAACCGCAAAAAAAAAAACCCTGGTTGGTAAGCGGTTCACTTGACCATCGTTCTAGAAGCTTAACCCTAACCGAATAGTGACGTGGAGGTCAGTACGATTGTGGAAAGAGAAACCGTTGGGTGGATCCCTTGTGAAATCGAGGAGCAAAAAGTTATTTGTGCAATCTGCAGCAAGGAACGCAATACGTGGAGGCTGCAAGGAGAGGGCCCACAACCCATGCATGTGCGAAGAGGGTGCTATAAATAGTGGAAGAACAGTGAATGTGAGGATCCATCTTTTCTGCATCTATCTTTTCTTAATCTTCTGTAGACATCTCCTCTCGGTTTTTATTTTGTAATGCATGTTTTGGTCCTGAATTTGTTGGTGCAGCAGTGAGGTTGTCCGGTTGTTAGGACTCTTGCTGCACCTTTGATTTCTGCGTTTTTAGTTTTTAATTTGAACATTCGGTTGTTGTTTATAGCTTAACCCTTATGGGTATGAGCTAATTTCCCTAAGGTTGGGTGTAAGTACCCGAACCTCAGTCTTGAATTTGTGTTAATTTCAGTTGTTTAATGTTGATTCCCATTTTTGTTCAATGTTGTGTTAATTTTTATTTATGCTATTTTTAAGGCCTGATTATAGAATAACATTTCAGGATTTAGTCATTGAGAAATGACTAAAGCCAGAACTGTGTTGAACACATGGACTTGAGTGTGAAAATTCTCAAGGGATGTTACTCAGAGATGAGAACAGCCTCCATAATGTGTTGGTTGGATTTAATCTTCGTTCCTTCATTTAGCACAGAGATGTGCAATTGATGGTAAATGATAATAATGTTTTTAAGAGATTAAAAGCAGAAAGAAAGGGTCCAACACATGGAAATTAATTTTAGGAAACTGTTTTAGCACTTATTTGGAGGCTGTGAGGAAGGGGAACCGAAGCTCAACCTGTTTTTCTTTACAAATTGTTCTCTACATTTCAGAATTACTCTCAGCAAAAATTTACCATAACTCTCTTAAATTTCTAGTTACTAATTCCTCTATAAAAAAAATCTTTGGCATTTAAATCTTTTTCTTTTTATAACTAAAATCCCAATCCATTTTTAATTTGATTTTATTTTAAATTTTGTTCTGAGTAGCAATTACTAATTAGTCAAGTCAAAAATGCAATAGATCCTTGTGGGAACGATATTTGGGACTCATACAAGCCCTATATTACTTGTTGACGCGTATGCTTGCGCGTATACTTACACACTGTTAGCAAGGAACCAACATTAAGCACCAATCTTCTTAAAGTTTTTGGTTTGAAGTCAATTAACCATAGAGACACCAATAGTAATTTTACATTTTACATTTTTCATAACTAACACTATTGCGATCATCCAAATAAATAAGAAAAGGAAGAAGGAAACAGAGCCGTCGGTCCGACCTTTTAAAAGATAAAAAAAGAAAGCTGAAATTTGAGAAGCTAAGCCAGGGGATGCAAAGCAAGCTCAAGGTAGCTAATTTCAAAAATGTTTTAAATTGATGAAATGCACCAAGGTAATCGAGCAAGCCCGGGTTGGTCAAAATGGTCTTGCAGCCTCTTCCATCATCATCTTTATTCTGGTCAACTTCTCAATCTCCCTAATAGCCTGAAATTAGTGGAATGATTAAAAAAAAAATGATACATAACCAAAAAATAAATAAATAAATAAAAATATTGACAAAATTTATTCAGAATTTGACATGATTCAATGGTAATTGTTGGATAAGTCAAAATTGTAATAACCACTCCGTTAGCAAAGCCCATTCACCAAGGTGTATGTTAGAAGGAAGAAGCGTGAACTTAGGATGAATAATAGCTAATTAGATAGTCAAAACAGTTATTAATTGGAGAGTCTCCGACAGAATTAACAAGTGTTAGTTTGGAAGGGTGGGAACATGAAGTATAAAAGGAAGAGGGAAAATAGGAGAAAGCACGTTAGGACAGAAGTTGAGGACCAGGGATCTCAACCACCTTGAACCAGTTTCTATCATGATCATCCAACCAAGTGTCAATAACAAAGCTAATTCATTCCAGAAAAATTATGGTCAAATGCTTTCCTAACAAGAAATAGTTAGTATGACATGCTTCAAATCAAAGCTACAAGATGCTTGAATAAAATTCTAACCTCCAAAGTCATGTCTTCTCTTGTAATGTCATCCAAATTATCATAACCCAACCGAGAAGCTACTTCTGTAGAAAGAAAGCAGTTAGGACTTGAGACAAACATGGTAAACCATTTACCAATTTACATCATCCCCACCTCCCCCATGCAGGGCAAAAAATTCAAATAAAACATCCAAGAAAGGTTATATACTTTGAACTGAAATAATTGCATCAGCTGTGGCATATCCATCTCTGTATTTATTGTATAAAGCGCCAAGTTCATTCGTCACCTATTATCATTTATTAGAGACATTAATTAAGAATTTAGATTTACTGAAAGTAGAAAAGTTATATATCATTAGAGTTTTAACAGTAAGAAACAACCTCTGGGTAAGATCCTGAAGTAGATATTTCAATTGAAGCAAATTGACTCCGGTCTTCAATTACATCCCTAGCCACAATGTCTAGAGGCACATCTATCCACAATGAAATCCCATGTCTCATAAGTGCCCTATGTCGATTTAAGAGCAAGTCAAGATAATGTTGAAGCTAACATGGAGTTTGGCATATTATTTAATAAAGGTAAGAAAAGTCAGCTCAAATAGCCTGCAAATATGAATCCATACAGATTAGTTGAACTTTGAACAGCGCCATTTCCAACACAAACTACTAGTCGACCCATGGATGACAATTGTTTAAGTACTTCAGTCTGCAGCATTTAACACATAAAACATAAGTACTTTATATTCTAATACATCAGAAAAGTGGTGGATATGAGCATCTTTAATCCTGAAATTTCAGTGAAAAAAGCATGTCTGTCCAGCTAGTTAAAAGAAATTAGTTTGTCAGGGTCACACTATTCTGATGCACAGACAACCAACAAAGAGAAACTGATAGCAATTGAGCATGCATCCAATGGAACACAAAGAAACATGAAGCAAGTCTAATACAATCACCTCAGACTCGCAGAAGCCCTTTTCATCACTCTCTCTAAAGGATTTTGCCGCTGATGCACCACCTGTAGCTTCTTCCACCAAACTATCGCTGTATAGAGCACACAAATATCAAGTTTAGCTAATAATTGGAAGCTACCTTCTTTCCTCAAACCTTTCATCAGAGAATGAACAGATACCTGTCAAAATAATAATACCGTAATATATCAGCCAGCAGCTTTCCCAAACTTGTTTTAAGAGAGCTTTTCATTCCTTCATCAAGCAAATAGACACATAAAGTTAAGGGGGTTGAATCACAAAAAGCCACGAACATCAAGAAACACTAATTGCATTATAAGCTATTCCTTACCAACCAGAAATATGGAGGTCCCTTTCAGCTCGGGGGATACTTCAGCGGCTTTCTTCTGAATCAAAACTTCACAGTTAAAATGAGTAATTTCAAGTTTCAGCCACCAGAAAATCACCCACCTCAAATACTTTTCATCTCATGGATATCATGTGAAACATTCAAGAAGAATGAATTCTTCATACTATGTTTGGATCATCGTCCATTATTCAAAAGTATGTCATTTTCTTTCATTACTGCAAGAGAAACCCAATATATGCATATGAATTCAACAATAAAGGAATGGGATCCCACCTTCAACGCAAGAGATGAATCCTCGACAGCAACCATGGTCACTGAAGCTACAGGGGCAAGAACAAATAAAAATGACAGAGTAAGTACATTAACCGCCTAATATTCATGTTTTATATTACCACTTAAAAGACCTGTCGTTCAATCATGTATTCTAAACCCCTTTTATCATTTTATTCCTAGTGAACCCTTAAGCTTGAAAATTCAGAATTCTTTTAAAGATATAGATGACATGCTTATCGGATAGCAAATATCAATGACAAGTAGGAAATCATATCCAAGGGACAAAGGTCAGAGGATAAATGATAACAATCTCACAAAAAGTTTTAAAATTTGAAGGAAACAAAAGTAACGGAAGTTAAATTTAAAATCAGAAACCACAGGGAAATAGGAACACAGTACTGGGAATAGTGCCGTCGGGTATCGAGCAATTGGCGGAGGGCAGCCTGTGCATCGCGCAAGTAATAAGTAGTAAGTCAGGTCGAATCCACAGAGAGTGTATCTAAATCAATTAAACTATTCCTTTGAAGATTAAATAATCCAAGAGATTTTTGACACGAATGTCAGGATTGTGTAGAAATTTGATTTGTAAAATAAAACGTATTTTTGTTCTTTTTGAATATTTGAAATCCAACAAAATGAAAGTTTAGAAATTTATGAGAAAGCGCTGCAGTTAGAGAACACTTACCGATGATCCCCACCTTTTACTCTGGATTAAGTTTAAATATCAATATATATATCGCAAAATTTAGATAATTATCAGATAAAAATATCAGTAGTTAATTCTCAATCCCTTGAAGAATTAACCCTTTAACCCCATATAAAACCCTAATTCCTTGAGGTGCCCTATATGAGATCAAGCATAAAGATTGATAATTAAGACATCTACAATATGAATCATGTCTATCCCTAGATCATGTTCATACCGTCGTTCTATCCCCTTTCTGGATTAACCACCGCAGATTCCTCTTGTTGGCCCTAATCCTCAGATTTACTATCAATTACTAGATTGATCAGATCTAATAATAACAATAACAATACGATCAGAATAGAACGAAATTCAAAGGATATATATATAAATATAAACTCAATCCATTGTATCAGGGGTTCACAAGGGTTCGTGACCCTAACCACAACAAAGGGGTTCTAGCCAACCATTATCATGGCTAAAAATCCAATATTCAATGAAAACATCAAAACATAAAAACTACAGAAAGGTAGAAGAAGAATGTTTTTCTCCCCGAATCTCCAGACTCCTTCCTCCTCTGGATCCGAATGCCCTAGCCTTTCTTCAGAATGACCAATTGTGCTCTTTAGGGCTGTCTTTTGCCCTTTTATACTCCTCAAAATTCTTCTTTCCTCGCAACTGACAGCTGTCCATTTCAATCCTACGCTTGGAGCGCAGGATCCACGCTCCAAGCGTAGAAACACTGTCTGATTTTCCTTGTCTACGCTTCAAGCGTAGGGTTCTACGCTTGAAGCGTAGACCCACTGCCTTGGGTCTCTTCCTACGCTCCAAGCGTTGAATTGAACGCTCCAAGCGTGGAGATACTGTCTGATTTCTTCCTGCTCCTTTATTTGACCTTTTTCTCCTATAAACATAAAGAATTTGAGTGAGAGAGTGTTTGACAAGTTTTATTCAATAATTTCACCATATATACACCTTTATACACAATTTTAGATCTGATTCAATACTTTTTGATCTATAAAAGTATATATGCTGGGAGCATATCAAACAATTCCCAGATTTAGACATTGCTGTCCCCAGCAATAAACTGATTCAAACTTAGAAAAGTTTACAGCAGTATTTCAGCACAATATCATCCAAACAATCGAAGAAATTACTATGTCATGCCTGACTGAATTACTGCAAGAACTTTCAATACTGCCTTTATTCTCTAAAAAAAAATCTGAATCTAGTCTGAATATCCCTCACCAAGACAAAATATATCACTCCCACTCAGGTGTTTTTAGGGTATCAGATGTACACAACCATCACAGCCGTAACACTGCCATAGGCTTGATCATATTCTCAAGATCCTTAAAAATGAGGATTCAAACGCATGCATTAACTGATCAAAAGGACTTTTCAATGGTTTTAATTTGGCCTGGCTAAAGGTAATTTATATGGAAAGTGACTTTAAATAACTATGAGATTGAAAAACTGAAGATAACATAATTTACACAATTTCAACTTAAAAATGAAGGATTAATGTTTTGATCAAAAGGACTTTTCAATGGTTTTAATTTGGCCTGGCTAAAGGTAGGAATTTATATGGAAAGTGACTTTAAATAACTATGAGATTGAAAAACTGAAGATAACATAATTTACACAATTTCAACTCATAAGTTTTGCTCCACTAACTTGCCCACAGAATTTCGGGAAGTCAATTCCTATATTGACCACTTTTATTCATAATGCTTCACACACATTTTTCTTTTCCTTTTTCTAGATTTTTCTGTTTCTTCTTCTTTTTTTTTTCCCCTTTTCAATTGCTTAGTTTAGTGGAGCTTACCTTAGACATTTTCTTTTCTCCTTTAAAAGAATCAGCAATTCAATCTCACTTAAGGTAAGTCAACATGGATATAGGCTAAGCAACATTCAGGTAAATTATCAACGAACAGGCTTAGGCTCAAGGGGGTAACAATGGAAAAATCATTTATATAGGTGAGCTATATGGCCAGGGCTATCAAGAACAAACTGCCTTATCATGTCAATTAAAATGCATGCATTGTAGAGAAACAGACCAAGTTCTAGAGTGTTACCACAGTGAAGCCTCTCAGAAGAAAAAATTTACTGTTTTGGCTCAAACTTCAAAGGCTATGATTTCAGACTAGATTCTCAAAAAGAATATCAGGCATATCATGTATTCTAGCACACAATTCAGACAAACAAGCAATCATAAAATCTACTCATGCCAAGTGACATCATGCCAGAATTTTCACAACTTAATGTACTTCCTAAGATGAACTCAATCACTTGCTAGGAAAGCAACACCTAGATCTGAGATTATCAGCAAGCATATTCCAAAAAATTTTGCTGAATTTTTAAGGTCAACTATAACCAAGACAGATATTTAAAAATGAAAACGTAAATTGGTTCGAATATCTCCCCTGAAATGAAGTGTAGTTCCACAATTGCAGCTATAGTGCATGATCAGGTGGGCAAGGCTAACCACCATTCCCAGATTTTAGAAATTGCTGTCCCCAGCAATAACTAAGTGTAATCAATAAGGACTGCTGCGCAATTGAAACACACATCATTAACATAAATGTATCAGCAAAACAGTGAAAAATACCCTTGGACGTACAAATCCATAAAGTAGCAGTGACCCTAACAAGATCCTATTGGTCATTAAAAACAAAATTAAAACTAAAATCTAACAAAATCAGAGAGGAAAGACAAAAAGAATCCAGCGATCACTCCTCCATGGTATACTGCTGGAAGGAACTAGGAGGATCTGCTGGATCAATCCCCATCTTCAGGCACATGGCCTTCATCATAGCATGCATTTCCAGGATGATGGGAGAATCCTCATAAAGTGGCTGGCGAGCGGAGGATGAAGCTGAAGATGCCTGAGGTGCCTGAGGTGCTGAAGGATCCTGTTGTTCTGGAGGAGGTATAGGATGGGCTTGGCTATTTAAAAGCCATGCTGCATGTTTCTCTGACTCTTTGTAATAACCCCCCAAAGCAATCTTGGTCATAGGCTTTTCAGCCTTCACATCTAATGGCTCAGAAGCGGGGATTTCAACCCCAGCTCGAATACATAGGTGAGAGATCAAGGAGCTGTGAGCCAACAGACTGTTGTCCTTGCTTTGAGTGATAAGATGGACAATTCTGTCAGAGAGGATAGCAGCCATGTTCAGATTTCTATCTCCCATCAGCACGTAGTATAGGACTGCCCTCTCAACATTTACATCACTTTTGTTGTAGAGGGAATGACAGTAGCATTCACAAAAGTATGCCAACTGATAGCCTCACCAGTAAGGCAGAGTCTAGTGAACTTCTCAGGTACGTTGGTGAGACCCTGTCTAAATTTCCATTCAGAGAATGGACTGGTTATCCTCTCTCGGATCTCATCAGCAATAAGAGGCATCTCTTCCCTGTAATATCCTTCCGAAGGCTGCATCATATTGAAGAGTCGGACGAATTCACACTCAGCAGTTGGATTGTATGATGTTTGCAGGAACTCCTCAATTGTGCCAGCATCAAAGGGTACTTCCTTCCCTCTCACCCAGCTCTTTCGGGTGGCATTGACAGTTCCCTTATCAGCATTAGCTAAGAATTCTCTTAGGATTCGCCCTGAACTGTCTTGTGGGAAGGTCACCAATGTTCTCCATTGTCTCCTCTGAACAACTGAATAAATTTCGTCAAAGAGCAGGAGATTTCCCAAATCAAACCCCCTCTCCTTAATCACATTTTTATCCTTCAGCTTAGTTTCATAAAAGTCTTGCTTTTCGGCAGACAAAAACCTTCTGGAGTCAAAATTGGTGCGGGGTCTCTTAGCAACAGATGACCCTTCCATACCCTTTTTGGTTTTAGCAATCCTTTTTTCCTGAAAATCAGAAAAGTTCCCAATACATGGTGGCATACTAAATATTATCAGCAAAAGAATTCAGTTCAATTTTTATGACAGCATTCAGCTCAATTCCCAGATTTAATTCCAACTATCAACTCATATCAACAGATCCAACCCCCATTAATCATGTGAATCAACAATTGTATCAAGACACTATATTTTATCATGACTAACACCAGCATTATTATTGAACAATTTGCATTTATACGAAATGGCAATGCATATTCTCAGCGAAAGTCAATCAGCACACTATCAGCAATCAATCCCAATGTGAACAAACGTATACCAACATGCAATATCTCAGTGAAAATAAAGGGATTACCTTGTCTCCAGCCATTTGAGAGAAAATTATGCAGTAAATGTGCCCAACAATTGGCCAAAATTCAACCCAATTAAATTTTTCCCAACGTCAACGAACGGTATGAAAGCAAGTGGCGGTTGAAGGTTGAAGAGTGGTGGCTGACGGCGGTGGTTAGCGCGGTGGTGTATGGTGGTGGAAGACTTGAAGATGGTGGTTTGTGGTGGTGGGTTAGGAGTTGTGGTGGTGGTTTGCGGTGGTTGAAGATGGTGGTTTATGGTGGTTGAAGAGTGGTGGTGTGTGTGGTGGATGAAGGCAAGGAAGAGGGAAAAGGAGAGAAGAGAAGATGGAGGGGGGAAAGAAGAAAGAGGAGGTTCGCGGCGCTGGGAGGAAAGAAATACGGTTTTTTTAAACTTATGTATTTCTACGCTTGAAGCGTAGAGTTCTACGCTTCAAGCGTAGACCCACTGCCTCTGCCTTTCCAAATTCCAAGTCTACGCTTCAAGCGTAGGGTTCTACGCTTGAAGCGTAGACCTACTGACCTTCTGAATTTCTGCGCTGATAGCGTAGGTGTCTACGCTTGGAGCGCTCAGCCTCTGTTTACTCACCTTTTCTACGCTTGGAGCGTAGACCCACTGTCCTTTTAATCTGCTCTACGCTTGAAGCGTAGAGTTCTACGCTTCAAGCGTAGACTCACTGACTTCTCTCTTTTCTCTCCAACTTTTTATTTTTTTTTTAATTTTTGGGTACCTAAAAATAAGTAGTGAAAAACAAAAAAAAAATAGAAATACTGGGTTGCCTCCCAACTAGCGCGTGTTTAACGTCCCGAGCCTGACGGTTACCTCATTAAGTTTCAATGGATTTAAGGCGCAGGGCCACAATCTGTTTCACCACTGGTCCTCCATGAAAGAACTTCAACCTAGAGCCATTGACCTTGAAGGGTCTGTCTTCCTCCATGGGAGATATTTCAACAGTGCCATATGGAAAGGCCTTTTTAACCACAAAAGGACCTGTCCACCTGGATTTCAACTTCCCTGGAAAAAGTTTCAGTCGGGAGTTGTACAACAACACCTGTTGGCCAGGCTCAAACTCCTTGTGGACAATCTTGCTATCATGGTACTTCTTGGCCTTTTCTTTGTATATTCTGGCGCTTTCAAAAGCAGAATTCCTGAACTCATCAAGCTCTAACAGTTGAAATTTTCTCTTCTCAAGAGCTACTGTGGCATCAAAGTTCAAGAATTTAATAGCCCAAAAGGCTCTATGTTCAAGCTCCACAGGTAAGTGACAAGCTTTCCCATACACAAGCTGATAGGGAGACATTCCTATCGGAGTTTTGTATGCAGTTCGATAGGCCCACAGTGCATCATCTAGTCTCTTTGACCAATCCTTCCGAGAAATACTAACAGTCTTTTCAAGGATTCGCTTCAGTTCCCTGTTGGAAACTTCCACTTGGCCACTAGTCTGCGGATGATAAGGTGTAGCAACCTTATGTCTGACACCATACTTGGCTAACAGATTCTCAAACTGCTTGTTACAAAAATGAGAGCCTCCATCACTTATGATTGCTCTCGGCACTCCAAACCTGGTAAAAATATTCTTCCGCAGGAAATTCACAACCACCTTGGCATCATTAGTAGGAAGAGCTGTTGCCTCAACCCACTTAGAAACGTAGTCAACAGCTACCAAAATATATTGGTTGGAATAGGAAGATGGGAATGGTCCCATGAAGTCAATCCCCCATAAATCGAATAATTCTACCTCCATAATAGTGTTTAGAGGCATCTCATCTTTACGGGAAATGTTCCCTGTTTTCTGGCATCTTTCACACTTTTCAACGTATTCTCTGGCATCTTTGAAAAGTGTAGGCCAATAGTAGCCACTTTGCAACACCTTTTGGGCAGTTCTATTCCCACCAAAATGGCCACCATAATCAGAATTGTGACAATGCCATAAAATTCCCTTGATTTCCAACTCTGATACACATCTTCTCAAAGATTCCATCAACACATTGGAAATACAGAAATGGATCATCCCATACATACCTCCTTGCATCATATAAGAACTTTTTCACTTGTTGCTTTGTGAAATTAGGAGGTATTTTCTTGATTACTTTAAAATTGACAAAATCAGCAAACCAAGGTTCCACATGCAACGCAAAAATTGGCTTTTCAGACAAATTCAAAGAAATTGTAAGAACTTGTTCATCCGGAAAAGAATCGTTGATCTCTATAGCAGGATCATCTTGCAGGTTCTTCTCTCGAATTCTTGACAAGTGGTCAGCAACTTTATTCTCCATCCCCGACTTGTCTTTTATTTCCAAATCAAATTCTTGGAACAACAACATCCACCTTAGCAGTCGTGGTTTGGCATCTTGTTTAGAGATCAAATATTTTATAGCTGCGTGATCAGTGAAGATGATTGTCTTGGCACCGAGGAGATATGGTCTAAATTTATCAAGTGCATAGACCACAGCAAGCATCTCCTTCTCTGTTGTTGCATAATTCACTTGTGCTTCATTCAGAACTTTGCTAGCATAATAGATAACATGCAACAGTTTGTTTCTTCTCTGCCCAAGAACAGCACCAATAGCAAGATCACTAGCGTCACACATCAACTCAAACGGCATACTCCAATCAGGAGATATCAAGACAGGAGCAGTAGTGAGCTTTTCCTTTAGCAAATTAAATGCTTTAAGGCAAGCATCATTGAAAACAAACTCATTGTCTTTCATCAGAAGTTGACTTAGTGGCTTGGCAATTTTAGAGAAATCCTTGATGAATCTTCTATAAAAGCCAGCATGACCAAGGAAACTTCTCACTCCATTAACATTAATTGGAGGAGGTAGTTTTTCAATGAGCATCAGTTTTGCTTTATCAACTTCTATACCTTCCTTTGAAATTTTGTGTCCAAGCACAATGCCTTCTTGGACCATGAAGTGACATTTCTCCCAGTTGAGAACCAGGTTTGTCTCTTGGCATCTTTTCAGTACCTTAGACAAATTGCCTAAGCAATCATCAAAACAAGAGCCAAAGACAGAAAAGTCATCCATGAATACCTCCAAGAACTTTTCTACCATATCCGAGAAAATTGATAACATGCATCTCTGAAAAGTAGCAGGTGCATTGCATAATCCAAACGGCATCCTCCTATAGGCAAAAACGCCAAAAGGACAAGTGAATGCTGTCTTCTCCTGATCTTCAGGAGTCACGGCAATTTGATTATAGCCACTGTATCCATCTAGAAAACAATAATAAGAGTGACCCGCCAACCTTTCTAGCATTTGATCCACAAAAGGGAGAGGAAAATGGTCCTTCCTTGTTGCTTCATTAAGCCTTCTATAGTCGACACACATCCGCCAGCCAGTAATTGTCCTGGTAGAGATTAGCTCATCCTTATCATTCTTCACCACAGTGACACCCCCTTTCTTCCACAGTTTGTACAGGACTTACCCATGCAGTATCTGATATAGAATAAATCATACCTGCATCAAGAAGTTTGACCACTTCTTTTCTCACTACTTCTTTCATCATGGGGTTTAATCTCCTCTGAGGCTGCCTTACAGGTTTGATATCATTCTCCATGAGAATTTTATGCGTACAGAAGGAAGGACTTATACCCTTTAGATCAGCCATGGACCATCCTAAAGCAGTCTTGTGCTTTAAAAGAACTTGTTTCAGCTTCTTCTCATCATCAGCAGATAACCCGTTATTTACAATCACCGGATATGTTTCATTATCCCCCAGGAACATGTACTTTAGAGTAGGAGGTAACTCCTTAAGATCAACTTTAGGAGCACCTATTTCTTTGTCAGATTTCTTCTGTTCAAGGAACTCATCAGCAGCTTTAATATCTTCCTCAAAAGGGATATGATCTCTCTCTTGCAATTCAACAGTTAATTCTTGCAAGGGAGTTTTATCTTCATGTACCACCTCTTCTAAGACATTAATTTCGAAACACTCACTATCATCATATGGTCTCTTCATTGCATCAAAGACATTGACAGTGATTGTGTCTTCATTCATTCTTAGCACCAGCTTTCCCTGCTCCACATCAATCATAGCACGAGCTGTGGCCAGGAAAGGTCTACCCAATATGAGAGGCATTTCATTTTCCACTTCCATATCAAGCACAATAAAATCAGCCGGAAAGATGAACTTGTCAATTTTTACAAGGACATCTTCGACTATACCACTTGGCTTCCTTAAGGATCTATCAGCAAGCTGAAGACACTCTTGCAACTGTCTGACATGAACATAATTTGGCATATTGCCAATTAGCTTATGCTTCCTGGCAAATTAAATACATAGAGGAGATTCTTTCATGAATTTTGCATAATTTGGCGCACAAAACCGCACAGATTACGAACTTTGCAGCGAGGACATCAAAGTGGCGCGAGGTAGCAACAAAGTGGCGCTCCTCACCGCAGCAAGACAGAACCTTGGCGCAACCTAGCGCCCACTCATGAAGAAACTGGCGCAGCCAATAACACAGAAGGTTGGCGCAAGGGAGCGCCAATTTACAAAGGAAATGGCGCAAGCTAGCGCCGTAACAGCACTGGCGCTAGCTAGCGCCTAAAAGTAAGGAAGTCTTTTAGCGCCAATGAATAGTGACAAGTGGCGCTAACTAGCGCCATTTGTGTGAACAAAGTGGCGCCAACCAGCGCCCAAAAGGAGAAAAGGCGTGGCGCAAACTTAAATGTGACATTTGTTTTCTGAGGGGCATTTTTGGAACGATAAGAAATCAATATAAAAGGACCTTTTATGCAATTAGGTCGGCAGACATACACAGACTTGGCAGATCTGAAAAAAAAAAAAACACAGATACAGGTTCAAGGACAGATCTGGAGATTGGAGGAGAAGAGCATTGGAGTTGTTCTTCGTTCTTCATCTACATCTAGTATTTCTTTATCTTTTGTTTTAATTTTATGTTGAATTTTAGATCAGCGATCATGATGTTGATCGGCTAGATCATTTTTATTGTAGTCAAGGTCACGATCCATATGTGAACCCTTGACATGAAGGATTGATTTGTGATTTTTAATTTATATAATTATCTTTATCTTTACTCTGTGCGAATTTTATATTCCCTTTATTAGAATTGATCAATCTGATAGTTGGGGATATTCTGAGGATCAAAATCCTAGATAGGAATATTGGGGTTTTGATCTCGAAAGGGGGTAAGATAACAATCTGTATGCGTGCTAGGAATAGACGTGTATACGATTGCAGATGCTTAAATTATCACGCCCATTGCTTGATCCCATGAGAAACATTGCAAGGAATTGGGGTTTCTCATGGGATTAAAGGGTTAACCCTGCAAGGAATTGAGGGTTAACTATTAAATCTTTTAGATGATAATTTATCTGAGTGATTATATAAATGATTTTTATAAATCAATCCGGAGTAAAAAGCGGGGATCATTTGGTGAATAAACCCTGGCTACAATACTTTTCTCATATTTTTCTACAAATCAAGTTTCAATTGTATTGTTTTCTTTTTCAATTCAAAAAACACAAAAACAAGTCTTTATTTTTAATTTCACTCAATTTGACAATATTTGTCACACAAACCCTATTTGAAAACTTCCATTCTTTAAGAAATTTTTTACTTGATATTAGATCTAATCCCTGTGGAGACGAACTTTATTTATCACTTTATTACTTGTGCGATCGGTATACTTGCCGGAGAGCATCAAGTTTTGGCGCCGTTGCCGGGGATTGGCGTTTCTGATATCATATAATCTTGATCTTTAAGATTGGATTTGTGAATATTTGTGAATATTTTCTTCAATTATTTGTTTAATTTTTTTTATTTATTTGAACAGTGCTACTGATCTCTTTTCTGAAGTTGTATGCGAGGTACTCTCCCAGAATTTCCACTTAATTTGGAGATCACAAGAGCAGAAAAGAGGAACAGAAAACTTGCTCGGAAAAAGCTTGCATTCAACGAGTTGGGAATTCTGTTCGAAGAAGCAAAAACAATGGCTGGGCACAATGATGAAGTGGACAATCCACTCATGGATACAATCCTCACACCAGCATTCAACAGACCTAATTCAAGTATTATTCATCCAGAAACGGGCAACAATTGGGAGCTCAAATCTGCCAATATTCAATTGGTAGAGCGAGCTCAGTTTGGTGGAGAGGCTGATGAGGACCCTCACAGGTTCATTGACAGATTTCTGATGATCTGTGACTCAACCAAGCACCCCCAGGTGTCCAATGATGCAGTCAGGCTGAGACTGTTTCCCTTTGCTCTTAAAGGGAAGGCTTTGAATTGGTTGGAAAGGCAACCAGCAAGAAGTATTCCATCATGGGAGAGTCTTTCAAATAAATTCTTTGCTGAGTTCTTTTCCATGGAGAGGTTTAACCAGATGGTGAATGATATCACCAATTTCACTCAGGCTGAGGGTGAAACTATATGTGCAGCATGGAACCGCTTCAAGGATCTGATGAGGAGATGTCCTCATTACCCTATGACTAATGGTGATCAAGTCAGAATTTTTTTCAATGGATGTAAACCTGAAGTGCGGATGGTATTGAATGGTGCAACAGGTGGCAGCATCAAATCCTTGAGAGCAAATGAGACTCTTGAGTTAATTGAAAGAATGGCTGCCAACGAAAATGAAGGTTTGACAGCCAAGCCTAAGAAGGGAATTTTGCACCTAGATAATAATGATGCGGTTCTGGCTGAGAATAAATTGTTATCACAACAATTAGCAAATCTAACCTCAAGGTAGATAAGATGCAGTTTTCTAATGTACAAGCTCAAGCTGCTGCAGTTGTTTGTGAATATTGCAAGGATGATCATGAGTCTAATGAATGTCCAACATTATTATCTGATGATCCTCCTCAACAGGTGCAAGTAAATGGTGTGTGGTATGACCAGCGACCCCAACCACATAATATTTCAAGAAATCAGAATTTTCATCCAGGAAACAATAATTTCCAGCGGAAGGTGCAAGGTACTGGTCTTGATTTCAAATCCAATAATTATTTGCAACCACCACCAGTTCAACCAAAGGAACCTTCTGATTTAGAAAAGCTAGTGGGACAAATGGCCCAACATTCAAATGCTTTTATGGAGGAGACTCGAGCAAACACTAGGAATACACAAGCTTCTATCAAAAATTTGGAGAACCAAATTGGCCAGATAGCGAAACAGGTGGCTGAAAGAACTCCAGGTACATTTCCTAGTAATACAGTCACTAATTCGAAGGATGATTGTTTGGCAATAACTACTAGAAGTGGTAAGGTGTTGACTCCTCCAACAAAGCCTAAGGAGGTCACTCAACCAAAGCCAATCACAAATGTGGAGGCCGATGAAAATGCCAAAGAGCCAGAAGAAGTGGTGATTCCTTTTGAAACTGAAGGACATGTTAAAAAAAATGAAGAAGAAGAGCCACAAATTATTGCTGCTGACAACAAGAGGGCTATGGCACCTTATCCAGAACGATTCAAGAAAGATGTTCAAAAGCAGCAATATTCAAGATTTCTTGATATTTTCAAGAAATTACATGTGAACATACCATTTGCAGCTTTGTCTAACATGCCCAACTATCAAGTTCATGAAAGATTTGTTGTCAAGAAAACATAAGCTGCAAGAGTGCCAGACAGTGACACTCACTGAAAGTGTAGTGCTATCATGTTTCCACCCAAACTAAGTGATCCAGGAAGCTTCAATATTCAAATTGCTATTGGTAACACTGATGTTGGCAGAGCATTATTTTGGGGCAAGTATTAAATGCCTTTATCATGTGTTCAAACCCACTATGGTTTCTTTGCATTTGATCTTTGAGGAGCTTGAAGATGTTCTTGTTAAAGTGGAAGTTCATTTTCCCAGCTGATTTTGTGGTATTAGACATGGAAGAGGGTACTGAAATGCCCTTATTGGGAAGATCTTTCTTGGCCACTGCTCGAGCCATGATTGATGTGGAAAATGGTAGGTTAGAGTTAAGGATGAATGATGAGACCATCACCATCAATGTCTTTGACTCCACGAAACAATCTTATGATAAGGGCGATTGTTTCCGACTTGATATTATTGAGCAAGTGGCGGAAGAAGAAGTATCTTCTAGTCAACAATCTACTGAACCACCTGTGGGGCAAGAAATGATTCTTTTCAAGGAAGAGAAAAATGAGTTATTTGAAATCCTTGAAAAGAAAGATTCTGACAAGGAAGATGGTGCCCCAAAGGTTGAGTTGAAGGAACTTCCGGAAACTCTCAAGTATATCTTCTTGGGGGAAGAAGAGACTTACCCTGTTATCATTAGCAAAGGGTTATCTTCTGAACAAGAAACAAGACTGATTCAAGTGTTGAAAGAGCACAAGACTGCCATAGGGTGGTCAATTTCTGATTTGAAGGGTATTAATCCCTCATTCTGTACACATAAAATTCTAGTGGAGGATGAAATCCGACCAGTAAGGCAACCGCAAAGAAGACTCAATCCAACAATGAAAGAGGTTGTGAGGAAAGAAGTTGTAAAGCTTCTTGATGCTGGTATGGTTTACCCAATTTCGGATACTGCTTGGGTAAGCCCAGTGCAGACTGTTCCGAAAAAGGGAGGTATCACCGTAGTTCATAATGAGAAAAATGAACTTATTCCAACTAGAACTATTACTGGTTGGAGAATGTGTGTGGACTACCGAAGGTTAAATGCTGCAACAAGGAAAGATCACTTTCCACTTCCTTTTGTTGATCAAATGTTGGAAAGATTGGCAGGTTACAACTACTATTGTTTCTTGGACGGATATTCTGGGTACAACCAAATCCCAGTAGCACCAGAAGACCAAGAGAAAACAGCTTTCACTTGCCCTTTTGGAGTCTTTGCTTATAGACGGATGCCATTCGGTTTATGTAATGCACCTGCCACATTTCAAAGGTGCATGCTCTCCATTTTTTCTGATATGGTGGAGAAAATCCTTGAGGTATTTATGGATGATTTCTCTGTTTTTGGCTCTTGTTTTGATATATGCTTGTTAAATTTAACCCATGTGTTAAAAAGATGCCAAAACACAAATCTTGTACTTAACTGGGAGAAATGTCATTTTATGGTACAAGAGAGAATTGTCCTAGGACATAAAATATCTAAAAAAGGGATTGAGGTAGATGAGGCTAAATTGATGTTAATTGAGAAATTGCCTCCTCCTAATAATGTGACTGGTATTAGGAGTTTTCTAGGACATGCTGGGTTTTATAGGAGATTCATAAAAGATTTTTCTAAAATTGCTAAACCTTTAAGCCAACTTTTAGAAAAAGATTCTGAGTTTCAATTTAATGATGCATGCCTTGAAGCTTTTAATCTGTTAAAAGAAAAGCTCACTACAGCTCCCATTCTAGTAGCTCCTGACTGGAGTTTACCTTTTGAGCTCATGTGTGATGCTAGTGCCTATGCTATAGGTGCTGTCCTTGGCCAACGGAAGAATAAATTGTTACATGTTATATACTATGCTAGCAAAATTTTAAATGAGGCACAAGTAAATTATGCCACCACTGAAAAAGAAATGCTAGCAGTAGTATATGCACTAGACAAATTTAGATCTTATCTGTTAGGTTCCAAGGTGATAGTGTTTACTGACCACTCTGCTATCAAGTATTTGATGAATAAGCAGGATGCAAAGCCTCGTTTGCTCAGGTGGATGCTCTTATTACAAGAGTTTGACTTGGAGATCCGAGATAAGGCTGGCGTGGAGAACAAAGTGGCAGATCATTTGTCACGAATTCAGGAAAAAGAATTACAGGATGGTCCCGAGAAAGAAATAAATGATCATTTTCCTGATGAAAAAGTAATGGCTATATTCCTACCTCCTTGGTTTGCAGATATTGCCAATTACAAAGTGATAAAAGAGCTGCCACCTAACCTTACTAGGCAACAACAGAAAAAGTTCCTTAGAGATGCAAGGAGATTTTATTGGGATGATCCTTACTTGTACTTCCAGTGTGCTGATGGAATTATAAGAAGGTGTGTGCCAGAATTTGAAGTTCATGAGATCCTGTGGCACTGCCATGCGTCAGATTATGGAGGACACTTTGGAGGTAATCGGACTGCTCAAAAAGTTTTGCAGAGCGGGTATTATTGGCCTTCTATTTTCAAGGATGCAAGGGACTATGTGGAAAAATGTGATAAATGCCAAAGAGCTGGAAACATTTCCCGTAAGAATGAAATGCCTCTAAACAGCATATTAGAGGTAGAATTATTTGATGTGTGGGGGATAGATTTTATGGGACCATTTCCTTCATCCTTCTCCAACCAATACATCCTTGTTGCGGTTGATTATGTCTCCAAGTGGGTTGAGGCTGTTGCTCTTCCCACTAATGATGCTAAGGTGGTTATGAACTTCTTGAGAAAGAACATATTCACCAGGTTTGGTGTACCTAGGGCCATAATAAGTGATGGAGGCACTCATTTTTGTAACAAGCAGTTTGATAACTTGTTAGCTAAATATGGTGTTAAACATAAGGTTGCTACACCTTATCATCCACAAACAAGTGGCCAAGTAGAGGTTTCTAACAGGGAACTAAAGAGGATTCTAGAGAAGACTGTTGGGAATTCTTTGAAGGATTGGTCTAAGAGGTTGGATGATGCATTATGGGCGTACAGGACTGCTTTTAAGACTCCTATTGGTATGTCCCCTTATCAATTGGTATTTGGAAAATCTTGTCATTTACCTGTAGAGTTGGAACATAAAGCTTTTGGGCAATCAAATTCCTAATTTTTGACCCAACAAAAGCTTTTGAAAAAGGCAGATTCAGTTAAATGAGCTTGATGAGTTCAGGAACTCTGCATATGAGAGTGCCAGAATTTACAAGGAGAAAACCAAAAAGTGGCATGATAATAAAATTACTCACAAGGAGTTTGCTCCTGGCCAACAAGTTTTGCTGTATAATTCTCGCTTGAGGTTGTTTCCAGGAAAATTAAAATCAAGATGGTCGGGTCCTTATGTGGTGAAAACAGTTTTTCCTTATGGTACAATAGAAATATCACCACTGAATGAAGATAGACCTTTCAAGGTAAATGGTTCGCGGTTAAAATTCTATCATGAAGGAATTGTCTCACACGATACCGTGACTCAATACCTCAACTCTGTTGGCATGTGAAGAGGTAACCGTCAGGCTCGTGACGTTAAACACGCGCTTATTGGGAGGCAACCCAATAAAAAAAAAAGGGTGTCGGTGAAAAAAAAAAAAAAATTGTCGGTGTACACCACCGACACATCCCCTTTATAACTCCCCTCCCCCTTGAATCTAAATTCCACACTATCTCTTTTATTCCTTCTCCCTTCGTAACTTTTTCTTTCTCTGTGCTTTCATCTCACACACCACACACACACTTCATTATCATTAATGGCACCAAAGGTATGTTTCCTTATCTTCTTATATTTTATAGTTGGTTTTGTACATGAATATGATTTATTGGTCACTGAGGATCAAGAGGCACAAGGCCGGCAGACGGCGCAAGGCCACCGGACAGCCGCGCAAGGCGCGACAGAAGCGCAGGGCCGCTAGGGCCCGCGCGCAAGGCCGCGCCAGCGGCGCCAGATCGAGCAGCAGCGCCCGGCCGCACCAGCGGCGCCCGCAGCGCGCCTGCGGCGCTAGGCCGCGCGTGGCGCCCCGATGCGTGGCGCCCCCCCTTGCTGGCGCCTCCCATGCGCGGCGCTGTAGCGCCAGGTTGCGCATGCGGCGCTCCACGGCGCTGTGGCGCCAGGTTGCGCAAAAAAAAAAAACAAAAAAAAATAAAAAAAAATGAAAAATTTGTGTTATATTATCTGAGATTAAATCTGGGAATGGTATGTGCAGGGTGTGGCCAGAAATATTTGCAATATTTATACCATCTGCATGCATATTTATTAACTGATTTGATTTGAGATAAATCTGGGAATTATCTGTTTTATGGCTATATTTCTGATTTTCAGACTTTTAAGGGTAAGGAACCAGCAGCTGCTAGTAAAAAAAGAGAAAAATTTGTACTCTGGATGAAAGCAGATTTCTGCACATGGAAGCTCAGAAGAGATTCTACGATTCATATGCAGACAAAGGTTTTATTCCAGAAAGACGTATTTCTCTGGATCTACCTCATGACAATCCCATTATGAGAACTATCCAAAGGAGGAAATGGGAGAAGCTGGTAGATTACGCTGAACTAGCCCCCAGCTCAATTGTGAAGGAGTTCTATGCAAATGCTGATTTGGAGGAATTACACAGAACCAGGACTTCTTGGGTAAGGGGAGTTGCAGTTCCCTTTGATTCAGCTACCATTGAGGCATTCCTGCAAACAAGTTACCACTCTTCTACGACTTGCGATTATGTTAATCTTTATAATCGCATGTTGCCTATTATGGGACGCAGGCAATATCCGGAGGAATTTCCTCAAGTAACTGAGATGGTGCGGACAAGGATAACTCAACCATTCTCAGAATGGGAAACTAAACCCGGTGGCATCCCAGAAAAGTTACGCATGTCACACTTGACTGGTGAATGCCGTTTCTGGCATTGTTTCGTGAATGCTAATATCTTGCCCTTCTCTAATCTATCATATGTGAATATTGAGAGGGCATCTCTCTTATATATACTTATTGGGGAAGAAAGATTTCATATTTCTGCCGCATTATCTGATAGAATTTGCCATATGATAACAAGGAGTAGGCAAAAAGAGCGTCTGGGTTTGGCTTCCCTCATTTCAAATTTGTGTATTCGGGCCGGTGTGCTTATTCCTGAAGATGAGGAGTTTGATATTAGACCTGCATCTACATTGACTCTGGACACATACATAGATCACTGTGATAAATCTGAGGTTGATTTCAGAAGTAGAGGCCGCAAAGCTGGTAGGCCTCCTTCTCCACGTGTTCCACATATGGCTATTATACCTCAGGTACCTGTGTCGGATGCTTCAGAAGCACATTATGCTCATACGACTCCAGTTACTACACAAGGACCTCCTCCTGCTTATGATTTTTATGAGATGCAACAACAGCTTTCACAGATGTTTATTCAGAATCAGCAGCAGTTCAAGCGTATCTCTATTTCAGATGAGAAACTTCTTATGCAGGGAGAGTATTTTCAGCAATTCCTGGAGCATGCATATCCTACTGTACCATTTGAGACATTCCGACCTGTGTATCCAGAAGTCCCTCCTCCTTTTGTGTATCAAAATCCTTATCCTGCTCTGGCTCCAGCTGATGTTCCCATGCCTTCACAGCCATTTATGGACCCAGAGCTGTATCGTCCTGCTCCTGATCCATTCCAAGATGCTCGAAGGATGGCAACGGAAGATTCTGAAGATGAGGACGATTGATGTCTCCTACGGATGGAGACATATTGTATTTAGCTTAATTTTTTGTTTAAATTTGTTGTTTTGATTATGACCATAGGTTGTAGTTAGGGTCAATTATTTTCTTTTTGTTAGATTATTCCTCAAACATTCGGATATTTTGATGTGTGCATTATAGTTTCTTCTATATGTCACTGTTTGTTCTATTGTGCAGGTTTTCATTCATTTTGTGGTCTAATTATTGCTGAGGACAGCAATGCTCTAAATCTGGGAATGGTTGGCTTGCACCTTAGAACTTCAATTCTTCGATCAGGGGAGATATTCTAACTCGTACGCTTCATCTACACTAACTGAACCGAAGTACAGGCACATAG